>QRDG01000298.1:715704-1005573 GCA_012064385.1 Puccinellia tenuiflora | reverse complement strand
GAAAGAATCATTATCGGTGACCAATTTATTGAGCTGAAAGAAGATTTTTCTGAATATTGGGAACGCATAAAAACGTCCTTGAGAGCAAGAGATCGAGATGAGCCAGAATCTTAGATTGACCAATGTGGGAAATATGCAAACCTGCCCGTTGGCGACCTGGACGTGATCCTTGCCGGAGTAGCGCTCGTGGAGATGAAGGCGATCGAGGGTCGCTGGTCAGGTGGTCCGTCGCACCCGAGTCCATGTACCAGTTGGTGTCGACGGTGTAGCCGCCGCCCTGAATGTTGGCGGCGTTTGCAGCGTGCTCACGGTTCTCGCGGATCTGCTCCTCTGGCTGATAGGCATGGTTGAAGCGGTTGCGGCAGCGAAGAGCATCGTGGCCGTACTTGTTGCAGACCTGGCAGGTGGGCTTAGGGCCACCGCCGTTGCCACGACCACCGTTGCCACGGCCGCGGCCCTGACCACGGCCGCCGCGGTAGCCTTGCCCGCCGCCTTGTCCACCTTGCTACGGTGGCTGCTGAGGACCGCCGTTGCCGCGCCCACCACCACGGCCACCTCCGTGATAGCGGACACAGCGTTGGCGGAGGAGTAGATCTCCCCAGCTGCAGCGTTCTAATCGATGCGGAGCTCGGCGCTGAGGAAGAAAGCGTAGAAGCTGTTGAGGCTGACCACGTCATCGCGTGAGGTGAGCGACGCGACGAGGGGCTCGTACTCTGAACCAGTCCAGCGAGCATGTAGCCGAGGATCTCCTCGTCGGAGAGCTTGGTGCCGATCGATGCCAGGGTGTCGGCAAGGGCCTTCATCTTGTTGAAGTACTCGGAGGCGCTCATCTCCTTCTTGAGGTTGGACAGCTGGTAGCGGAGCTGCATAACACGAGCTCGGCTCTGAGATGAGAACATGGAGTGCAAGCGCTTCCCATACCTGTTGTGCGTTGGGTGTAGCTCGACATCTGCCCGAGGGAAGTCCTCAGACATGGAGGCCAGTAGAGTGACCATCACGATTCTGGTCCTTCTGGAACCACTGGAGGAACTCCGGGTTGGGAAGGACGACAGCAGCATCCCCGTGCCCTGAGTGATTGTTGCAGCAGGCGCCTTGATCGTCCCGTCGACGTAGCCGAAGAGATGCGCCGCGCGGAGGGCTGGACCGGCCTGAGTCTTCCAGAGGAGAAAATTCTCCCGAGTCAGGCGGATGGTGATCATCCCGGTGAGGGAAGTCACGGAGATAGTCGCGCTCGGAGCAGCGACGACGCAGTGGAGAGGGCATCGGTGGTGGCGGGGCTCGTAGCCATGGCGAGAGAGGGGAGGGGTGGTGGATGGGATCTAGCTCTGATACCAAGAGAAACAATGTATTTTGCCGTGAATTGCCCATAGGGCTCCCCCCTCTTTATATATTAGCTGATCATCTTGTACAGCAAGTTTACAATAAATCAGATCGTGATCTGATCCTCTACATACGGTAGGTAATCACCTATACCAGGAAGCTAGTAAAGACCTAGTAATGTACATGCGATATAGGGCAAGAGAAACATGTATTTTGCCGTGAATTGCCCATAGGGCTCCCCCCTATGTACGTGGCGCAACCTGATACTCACGGATCAGGTTTTTCTACAAGTTAAGCAATAATCAAGTTTCAAAAGTTTTTATCTCTAAGTTGTTGTAGGTTAACAACCCGGCACTCGGAGTCCTACATCATCTGAAAGTCATGAGTTATACATCAAGGAGTCCCGAGTCGTCGCAGGCAAACGACTCGGCACTCGGGGGGCTACATCATGTGAAGTTATGAGTCATCAATACAAGCTCCAAGCCGTCACAAGTTAAACAACTCGGCGCTTGGGGGCTATACATATACCGGTGGTAAACAGCTCGAGCAAAGTCATACATCTCGTCAAGAGGACTCGGAGAAAAATTCCGAGTCACTTCGGCATTAACAAGTCAGCAGGAGAAGCCGACATCAACAACTCGACCGGAGAAGTCGGCATCGACGACTCGACCGGAGAAGTCGGCATCGACGACTCGACCGGAGAGTCGGCATCGACGACTCGACCGGAGAAGTCGGCATCGACAACACCCTCGTCAACAACTCGATAAACGTCTACATCGACGACTCGGCAAGAGAAAGTCGGCATTAACAAGTCGGCAAAGAGAGTCAGCATTAACAAAGTCGGCAAGAGAAGCCGGGCATCGACAACTCGGGAAAATCTACAACGATAACCCGGCAACATCTACATCGACAACCCGGCAACATCTACATCGACAACTCGGTAAAGTCTACATCGACAACTCGGCAGAGGCTGAAGCTGGGTTCCGCGACATCGTTGACATCTACGACTCGGCAAGCGCTACATCTACAAGCGGGCAAAGAACCCGGCATGAACTTCGTGTCCCATTTTTTCAACAAATCAAAGACCTTCCGCATGACTCTGCGAGTCATCCAAAGCTCGGGGGCTACTGTCGGGGATATGGGACACGGTTACCCGCAAAGGAGGATCAACGAGGCCCATCAGGAGGAAGCCCAGCAGGCCGACTCTAGTTAGAATAGGAAAAGGACTCACCTTTCCAAACTTGTAATAGATAGCCGAGTCCTAAGAGGACTCTACATGTAAGCCGGCCTCCTCCACCTTTATAAGGAGGGGCAAGGCGCCCCAAAGAGGGCACGACCAAAAAGGCCTAGACAGACCCGACAGACCCAACACAACCAATAGAGGAGCCGCCTCATCGGCGACTTCCACCATGAGAGGAATACAACCTAGCCACAAACAGCACGTAGGGATATTACGGATGATGTTTCCCGGGTCCCGAAGCTGTATAAACCTTGTCTCCCGTGTCGTTCGTCTACTAACCCACATCGACGATGCCCGCGCGTACATAGTCCCGTATCTTCACCGTCGGTTCATACCACGACAAAATGCAAAAAGGCAAGAGCACACAAAGTGCTCAAATCCTTCACTCCCAAATTCCAACCAAAGCAACTAATGCTATGGAGGGAATAAGAGAGGAAGAACAAAGGGGATGAACACAAAGCAACCCCAAATCTAGATCCACAAGGTTCCCCTCACTTAGAGGAGAAATTGATTGGTGGAATGGTAGATCTAGATCTCCTCTCTTGAAACCCTAAATTTGGGCAAGAATCATTGGAGGGGAAGAGAGGAATCAAGCTCACAAGGATTAGAGCAAAGGGGAATAGCAAGAACAGGTGAGCCAAGTCAGCAACCAGGTTTGGGGGGGGGGGGGGGGCAGAGGGCTTTTTATAGCCTCCCCCAAAACTAGCCGTTGTAGCCTGTCCAGGCCGGAGACTCCGGAGTAAGTGACCGGAGACTTCGGCCTGCTGGGTCGGAGACTCCGGCCAGGCCGGAGACTCCGGGCACCCTCCGGGTTACCTCCGGACCCCTATCCAGAGGCGCACCACACAGATGCCAGAGGGCAGGGAAAAAGGAAGGGCCGGAGATTCCGGGTTCTCGGGCCGGAGACTCCGGTGGGCCGGAGACTCCGGTCCTTCTCCGGGGGACCTCCGGACCCCTATACAGAAGCGCACCACACAAAACACAAAACGGCAGCGAAAAACAGGAGACCGGAGACTCCGGTCCAGAGGGCCGGAGACTCCGGCTAGGCCGGAAACTCCGGACCAACTCCGGGGTAGATCCAACAGCAAATACAAGACCCCATAACTTTTGCATATGAACTCCGTTTTCGACAATCTTGGACTCGTTGGAATCGTCACAAAGAGCACAACAAGATTATGTAGAGAAACATCATGGTCCAACAATATATTGTAAAACCAAATGGGGAATGTTAAAAACTCTTTTTCACAAACCGAAAAACCGCATCTTTTGCAATTGAAGTCCGAAAGAGATAAAACCAATTTTGATGGAAAGAGGACGACAAATGCAACCTTTGAGAATGGCAAACGAGCAAAGGAGATTTTGCAAAGGGTTGGAAGGGTGAAACCTTCCACAAGGATGAACCGGCAAAATCTCCAATACCGAAAATGCAAATGAAGACGCATAAGAAAACCGTTTTCGGTGAACTTAGCCTTGTCATGACAAGCACGACAAGCACCAAGACCACACCACGATAAGAGGCAAATAAGAACCAATGAAGATGATTTCAAAGATGCAAGGATGCAAAGGGTTGAGCTCTCCACGAACGATACGATCAATATACTCGGTCGAGAGCCCCTCTTGATAGTACGGTTATCTATCCTATAACCCGGTCTCCCAACTAACAACATGAGACCGGTAAAATAAAAGCCCTACCAAGATCATACCTTTGCCTTGCGCATTAATCCACTTGAGGTCGATAGAGACGATCTTCATCTCATGGAGACGATCTTCATCTCCTCAAGGCGAACCATCTTCTTGATTGCGCTTCGCTTGGTGAAGAATCACATGACGCTCCCCCATACACCAAGATGGGGAGAGCACTCTTCGGCATATCTTCACTTGAACTTGAGAGTTGATTAACCCGCACAAAGCCTTGATCAACCCAACACTTTTCTTCCCTTGAGCTTGACTCCAACAAATGGAGATCAAGCAAAGCACCTTGACTCCAACACATGGAGACAAGCTTGGCCTTGATCAACAAATGATCTTCTACCTTGACCTTGACTCCAACCAATGGAGACAAGCAAGCTTGGCCTTGATCAACAAATGATCTTGACACAAGCTAAAGGACAACCTACACATAGAGCTCAATGCAAATATTAGTCCATAGAGATTGTCATTAATTACCAAAACCATGCATGGGGGCAACCATGCACTTTCATTACCAGCCGACAAGAGCACAAGCCGGGATGGTGAAGTGCACACGAATGATCTAAAGGGCTCGGACCAAAGCGAGTTGGCATAACAGTCCACAAAAGCTTAAATCACCGTATAATTTATATACCGAGATCTAATGACTAATTTTGTTTCTCGCATGACCATTTTTGTGTTAACCTGCAGAGGCCCTCCCGCCGGAGCCGCAGGACGTCGACAGCTTCGGGGGCTAGTGGATCCCCAGGCTGGCTGGCTGCCCTTCGGCTGGCTCCACCTGCAGTCGGTCGTCGCTCAATCCGGACGACATTTGGCTCCCACTATGGGGCCGACTCGGGGGCTCGACATCGCCATCGCCCTCCTCGCGAAACTCGGGAGCTCGACATCGCCATCGCCCTCCTCGCGAAATTCGGGGGCTCGACATCGCCATCGCCCTCCTCGCGAAATTCGGGGGCTCGACATCGCCATCACCCTCTTCACGGAACTCGGGGGCTCGACATCGCCATCGCCCTCCTCGCGAAACTCGGGGGCTCGACATCGCCATCGCCCTTCTCGCAAAATTCGGGGGCTCGACCTCGCCATCACCCTCTTCGCAAAACTCGGGGCTCCACATCGCCATCGCCCCCGCCCTGCAGTCTTAAGCTGGCTCCCGTTCCGGGTTGGGCCGGCTCCAACTTTTGCAGCCAGCTCCACAGGCTGCCGGCTCCAACTCCAAGTTCTGCAGTCGGCTTCAACTCCATCCGGCTTCAACTCCATCCGGCTTCAACTCCATCGGCTTGAACTTCATCCGGCTTCAACTCCATCCGGCTTTAACTTCATCCGGCTTCAACTTCATCCGGCTTCAATTCCATCTGGCTTCAACTCCATCCGGCTTCAACTCCATCCGGCTTCAACTTCATCCGACTTGAACTTCAGCCGGCTCCGGCTTCAACTCCAACTTCAGCCGGCTTTTGCTTCAACTTCAGTCGGCTCTGGCTCCAGCTCCAGTTTCAGCCGGCTCCAGCTCCGACTTCAGCATTTCGTCCACGACAATCAAGACAAGGGGAAGCTCGTGAAGCCTTCCCAGCAAGCAGCAAAGCCTCCACGCGCTCAGGGGCTAGTGTTGGGGATATCATACCTGGATAGCCTGAAGACAGTGACAAGGCAACCTTGAAAGTGCATGGTTGATCCCATGCATGGTTTTGGTAATTAATGACAATCTCTATGCACTAATATTTGCATTGAGCTCTATGTGTAGGTTGTCCTTTAGCTTGTGTCAAGATCATTTGTTGATCAAGGCCAAGCTTGCTTGTCTCCATTGGTTGGAGTCAAGGTCAAGGTTAGAAGATCATTTGTTGATCAAGGTCAATCTTGTCTCCATGTGTTGGAGTCAAGGTGCTTTGCTTGATCTCCATTTGTTGGAGTCAAGCTCAAGGGAAGAAAAGATTTGTGTTGATCAAGGCTAAGTGCGGGTTGATCGATACTCAAGTCCAAGTGAAGATATGCCGAAGAGTGCTTTCCCATCTTGTGTATGGGGGAGCGTCATGTGAATCTTCACCAAGCGAAGCGCAATGAAGAAAGGTGGTGCGTCTTGAGGAGTTGAAGATCGTCTTCATCGACCTCAAGTGGTTTTAAACACAAGACAAAGGTATGATCTTGCTAGGATTTCTATTTTACCGGTCTCATGATGTTTAGTGAGAGACCGGGTTATAGGATAGATAGCCGTACTATCAAGAGGGGCTCTCGACCGAGTATCGTGATCGTATCGTTCGTGGAGAGTTCAAACCTTTGCATCCATGCAATCATCTTTATTGGTTCTTATTTGGCCTTTATCCATGTGAGAATTTAGAGCTTGTGTTCATCTCCATACCAAGCTCTAGTTCATCAAAAACGGATCTCATGAATATCTTCTTGCGTTTTTGATATCGGAGGTTTTACCGGTTTGTCTCTTCTACGAGAGGTCAAACTCTCTCCTTATGATTTCCTCCTCACATGATAGACTATGATGTGTATATGCATGATCTTGTAGGGCTTGTGATTATCTTCGAAACAAGCCCAAGATCATAGAAAACGGAGTCTTGATGAAAAGCTTGTGGGTTTTCGGTGTTGGAGATTTTGCCAGTTCATCCGCTTGGAAAGGTCTCACCATTCCATCCCTCCGCACAATCTCCTTTGCTTGTTTTCATATTTCAGTTTTTGTAGGGTAAGCTCTTGTCGTCCTCTTTCCAACAAATTGGATTCACTCGATTCGGACTTCATTTGCAAAAGTTATGGCAGTTCTGGTTTTCTCTGTTTGGATCTACCCCGGAGAGGGTCCGGAGTCTCCGGTCACACCGGAGTCTCCGCCCCCAAGGACCCGGAGTCTCCGGCCTCTTATTTTCGCTGCTGTTTGTGTTTGCTGTGGTGCGCCACTGTATAGGGGTCCGGAGTTCCCCCGGAGAAGGACCGGAGTCTCCGGCCCGAGGACCCGGAATCTCCGGCCCTCTCATTTTCCTCAGCCCTTTGCATCTGTGTGGTGCGCCTCTGGATAGGGGTCCGGAGCTACCCCGGAGGGTGCCCGGAGTCTCCGGCCTGGCCGGAGTCTCCGGCCCCAAGGACCGGAATCTCCGGCCTCCCCGATGACCCAGCAGGCCGGAGTCTCCGGTCACTTACTCCGGAGTCTCCGGCCTGGACAGGCTCCAACGGCTAGTTTTTGGGGGAGGC
Source organism: Puccinellia tenuiflora (assembly GCA_012064385.1). Taxonomy (NCBI): domain Eukaryota; kingdom Viridiplantae; phylum Streptophyta; class Magnoliopsida; order Poales; family Poaceae; genus Puccinellia; species Puccinellia tenuiflora. The sequence continues at coordinate 998,141 of QRDG01000298.1, read as the reverse complement.
TATAAAAAGCCTCCTCCCCCCCCCCCCAAAACCTGGTTACACACCTTGCTCACTTGTTCTTGCTCTTCCCCTTTGCTCTAATCCTTGTGAGCTTGATTCCTCTCTTCCCCTCCAATGATTGTTGCCCAAATTTAGGGTTTTAAGAGAGGAGATCTAGATCTACCATTCCACCAATCAATTCTCCTCTAAGTGAGGGGAACCTTGTGGATCTAGATTTGGGGTTGCTTTGTGCACATCCCTTTTGTTCTTCCTCTCTTATTCCCTCCATAGCATTAGTTGCTTTGGTTGGAATTTGGGAGTGAAGGATTTGAGCACTTTGTGTGTTCTTGCCTTTTTGCATTTGTTGCATCGGGTTGCTCTCTCCACGGTGATACGTGAAGTTGAAGGTTGAAGAGCTTGTTACTCTTGGGTTCATTGTGTTCCTAAGAGCTTGTTGCCTCTTGGGTGCATTGTGTACCCTAGACGGTTGGAGGTGCCGCGAAGACTTCGAGTTGTGAAGCTTCGACACGAGTTTGGAGCCCCCAATTGAGTTGTGGGTGTGTGCCCCAAAGAGAAGTTGTAAAGGGCTCCGGAATCCGCCCCGAAGGATTCCGATAGTAGAAGGTGAACCAATCCCTTGGGTGAGGTTCATCGGATAATAGGGTGAGGCCTTTGTGGCATCTTGAGTAGGCCTCTTGTGCCGAGCTCACACCCTTCCAACGAGACGTACTCCCTTAACAAGGAGGAACTCGGGAATACATCCTCGTCTCCGCGTGCCTCGGTTATTTCTATACCCGAGCTTTACTTATGCAATTTACATTGTGATAGTCTTCGTGCTTTAAGTTCTTTTCTATATCTATCACCTTGTTGCTTGAATTGCTTAGCATAAGTTGTTGGTGCGGTATAGATTTTCGTAGCTGTTTTTGTGGAGACAGATATGAATGAAGTCGTACTACTGTTTTTAATTAGCGCGGGATAGTCTTCATGTGTCATAATAACTAGCTTGCGGTTGATGCTACATTACATAGTTTGCACATCACACAAGGGTGTTCATCAAAGGTTCAGGTGCAGTTTTCAAACGGGAAAAAGGGTCAAGAAGTGGCCGGCAACAAGTGGCGTATCCCTTCCGTTCCGTTCCGTTTGGCTCCAAGTGGGTGCGGGTCTCCCTGCGCGAAAAAGGAGTAGCAGCTGTGTGGCGGTGCAGTGCGGCTGTGTGACCCCACACCCCGCAGCCTAGGGTAGGTCGGTGCCTAGGATACGCGCTCGCGTCACCGGCCGGGTCCAACGGCACGGAACGACTTTTGGACTTGCGGCGCGCACCGTGACAGCGAGCGGCGCCGAGCTGGTCAGACGTCAGCTCACCGCAGCAGCAGTTGCGCTTGACTGGAACGCGACGGCGGCCGTGCGCTCTCCTCTCGCGCGCTGCACCGTACGATATCCATCCGGTGTTTGTTACGTACTCTTTTTTGTTTTCAGGTAAAAGCACGGGCAACGTGTCAATTTGATTGCACGGGGGTTGGTTGGTATGGCGGTGAAGGTGACAACAAGATTACCTAGCTTAGGGCCGTGTTACTTTTGCTTCCTCGGGTTTCATTTCCATCACGACATCACAAGGTTATATCAAATGCATTCTAGAAGGAATTGCCACTGACTAGGTGGTACTGACCGGAAGAGTGGACGTGCAAGACGTAGTTCGTTCCAGGCGTTGTAGCATCGTCCTAGGATTAGGACGTTTGGTGTGGACAACTTCTCCCAACGACACGTAGCAACAAAGGTTGTGGTCAGTAGCTAGCGAACTTGCCAAGAGGCGGAAATATCTGGTTTCCTCACCTAGCTAGCACTACGGGAAATCCATAAAACGCCGACGGCCAGGACATACGTCGACGGCTAAATGTCGGGGCCGTCGGCGTAGACCCCGACCAGGCCAACCGAGATCTTTTTTTCTTTTTTTAGCTACGCCGACGGTATTGCCGTCGGCCTAGAGATTTTGGCCGTCGGCGTAGAGTTTGCCGTCGGCGTATACTTTTTCAATTTTCTACATTTGATATGCCGACGGCAGCCGTCGGCGTATACTTTTTTAATTTTCTACATTTGATACGCCGACGGCAGCCGTCGGCGTATACTTTTTCAATTTTTTACATTTGATACGCCGACGGCAATGCCGTCGGCGTATAATTTTTTCTATTTTCCATTTAATATGAAATAATTCATATCTTTAAATTCGTAAATCGGAATTTAACAAATTAAATGTCTAAATCGATTAGAAAAAATGAGAGGAATCCAAATATGACATCTATAAAATCTTTTTCACCGTGCACATGACATTTTGTAACATATGTTTGTTACTTGCTTAATTAAAAAGTATTTTTTTACACTTAAAAAATAGAAAATGATATTTATAAAAATAATTTGGAATTTATTTTTGGCAACAATGATGATATGGATGTCATATTTGAATTCCTCTCATTTTTCTAATTGACATAGACATTTTTTTAATTTCGATTAACGGAATTAAAGATATGAATTATTCCATATTAAATGTAAAAAGGAAATAAAAGTAAAAATAATTTCATTTTTTCATTTATTAAAAATATATACTATTTTACAATCATTGTTACTTATTCAATTGAATTTTCTAAATTAAAACAATGAAAAAGTGTAACATCCTAAATCAGGGGTTAACATGATTGATATGATATAAGTATCAGTAAGTTCTCATTTCTCATTTGGAAGCTAACAATGAAGGAACTCAAAGGTTAAGCGTGCTTGGGCCGGAGCAATTTGAGGATGGGTGACCGAACGGGAACTTTGACCAGCGTAAGTACTTTGACCTATGATTAAATGTGTAATTAGAGATTTAGTATGTAGCTGAGTTAGAAATTTCGAAATAGAAAAAAAGTTAAAAAAATTTAAAAAAAATTCAAAAAATTCAAAAAAATTAAAAAAATTGCATTCATACGCCGACGACAATGCCGTCGGCGTATGAGGGCGTACGTCGACGGCAACGGATACGCCGACGGCAGAGTGGCTACGCCGACGGGCCGATACACCGACGACCGCCGTCGGCGTATGTATACGCCGACGGCAAACGAGCGTACGCCGACGACTTCCGGCCGTCGGCGTATTGTGCGTTTCCTGTAGTGTAGCTTGTGCGTGGCTCAATCATGCACGAGGCCACTGCAGCCAGAGCAAGCTGTACAACTACAACACGAAGCGTTTTAACCACCCACGTTCACCCCAATAATAGATACACGTAGCAGTGGCTATACATAATGGATCGTTGAATAGCTGATGGTAATTCCACGATATTCTCTTCCAAGCCCGCCAAACCGGCCGGCCGGGCGGCGATCACGCAATGCCCGTTGCCGTACGACTGAGTGACTAGTAAAACAATGCGCACATGCTGCTACTCCACTCCATGGAGGTGATATGTTAATTGAACTTCTGTCCGGGTGATACATGATGGGTTAGGGAAGGAACCGCTAGCTAATAGATAACCATGCATGCATCTCTGTGATTGTTTACTTAACAACGCCATTATTTTTGAAATAGGATCTCGCTCCACTTTATAAATAAAGTCACACGGCCGGATGGATACAAAGTGATGAGAAAACCCTCTTACAAAGTAGATCACATATAATAAAAAAAAACATGAGTAGCTACATCCGGAAGAAACTCCCTAGACTACTAACTAGAGAAGTCACCACGCCTCCTTATGAAATCACCGGACTTAGTCGCACCTCATTCACCAAGTTGTCGCCGGAGAAGGCCGTCTGCCTTTTCGCTCCGGCTCGTGTAGCGAAGATCCTGTCAGCGAGCAAACGAGGACGGGGAGTGATGGAGGCATAGTCACGTATATGAGATAGGACACCGTCGAGAACACCCCAAGCAGCGTCAGAAGGACCTTGAGACAGGAGGAGGAGAGTATCCTAGCCATATCATTCTCTGTTGGCATCAACAAATGGGCGGCAACCACACCATTAGCCAGGTACCGTGGTCGTAAGATGATAGGACATTTGGATATGATTACACTAGTACAAAATTAGGCATTAGAGACGGGACGGTCCGAATTTTCTACCCGTTAGCCAGGCATTGCACCAAAAAAAATCCGCCTGGAAAGAAAGCCCTCAGTCGGTCCGAATTTTCTATCCGTCTCTAATGATATTTGTGTCGGTGTTTATTCCCGCCCGTCTCCAAAAGTATTACCAGTGGAGTCGTTCATAAATTGAAACCGGATCACATGTGCCCTCAGACGGCTGTTTATTTTATCAGTCTCTAAAACTATAAACTATTGAAGACGGTTCTAATTACTGCCCGCTTAAAGCCTTAAACACGTTTAGAGGCAGTCAAGATTATCAGCCGGTTCTCAGTATGTTCCACTACAGCCGACTGAAATTAAAAACCGACTGAGGTCTCCTCCCTAGGTTACTTATACACAATACTTTTTTCGTGTCCAGACGTAGGGCTGGCAGAGGGGGCGCACGGTGCCGAAGCTTGCCAAAAAATCTGAGGGTCCGACAAAAAGTTCCAGCAGAGGGGGCGCACTGTGCACTTTTATCGTGTTCATCTTCAGCCTAGTTGCTTTCTCATTGATGTTGTGTCCATCGACGATATCGGCCAATTGCAACTCTATTTCCATCTTCTGGTCCACAACTATCATCATATTTCCTTCCATCATTTTAATTGCTTCCTCCATCTTCCGTATAGTGTATTGAGTTAGCCCAAACTTCTTTTCGGTTTTCTTCCTTCATCGGATTTCCTCTTCTCTTCCCGTGTAAGGTTTAATTCTTCTAAAATAAGTATTTTGCCTTATAGACAATGTTGAAACTGGGCACATCCATCCTTAATACCGCATTCACACGTTGATTCCCAAAATTTTAAAACAAATTGGATCAAGCAAACTCATACAAATTTACACTAAAAAACAACCTGTAGAAGTTTTATACCTCATCGGACGAGGAGGTGTAGGTCCCGACGGTGCTGACAAGCTCGCCATTGTGATTCATAACCATGGTGACATGCCGGCGGCTGAGATTTGAGGCGTCGCGGACCAGTATCGAGAGGGATTCTCTTGCCTCGGTCTAAAACACGACCGGATGGACGGACGACGACGAACTGTTGGGAGCACCCGGCGGCGGATCTTTTAATAGAGAAAAGGAAGGGGGTTAACCGGTCGGCGTCTCGGATAAAAATACTATTGGAGACGGCTAATAGATCTGACTGATTCCAATAAGAATACAATTGGAGACGGCTGCTAATAGTTCTGACCGTCTCCAAATGAGCCGACTAACAAACATAGAAAGGCGAAGGGTTTTCCTCCCGGGTCGCTCACGCCCTAGCGACTCCGGAGGCGATCACCGATCCAACCGCTGGTCTAGCTGATCCCGATCGGCGCCATCGTCGATGTCGGCGGCAGTGGCGTTCCGATCTGGGCTGGCCAGCCGCCATGGATGGATTTCGTGGATGCTTCTGCGGCTGCCCCTCCCCCTTTGTTGCTCTGTCCGACGGCGTGGGAGCCTGCTGGTGTGCTCGAATAAGGAGGTGGTCCTAGGGTTCCTCTCGCGCAAAGATGGTGTCCTACTGTTGTCGGCTTTCATTGATTGGGCCCTTGATGAGTTTCAGAAGGCTCCGTCGGTGATTTCCATTGGGCGATAGATACCTGTAGATTGTTGGATTGGATGGGATTCGGTCGTATCCACCTATTCTACCCGTTTAAAAAATCAGGAAAGCGTGAGGTGAAGCTTCATTGTCTGGTTCACATTGTGGCATGTCGGTATTTCGATTCCTATGGTCATGATGGTTGGGGTATGAGGTCTTGTAATGGTGGATCGAGTCTTTTGAGGCGACGAAGAATTTGCTTGGTGATTCGTAACTCGTGACAGTGACATCGGTAAGCAGGGCCGCCCGTATGTTTTTTTTCTCTCAAATAATTTTTCCTTTAGGGTTTTCTCTCAAATGGAATCCATCGCACTTGAGTGCTAACCCATTGGTTTGGACGTTTGGCTAAGTCGATTGAAATGACTAGGCACATCGCACTACGGGAAAGCCACACTACGCCGACGGCCGGAAGCCGTCGGCGTATGGACCAATCCCGTCGGCGTACCTATACGCCGACGGCCGCCGTCGGCGTCTAGCCGTCGGCGTTTAGACTCGTCGGCGTAAGCAATTCGCCGTCGGCGTATAGGACGGCCGTCGGCATATGATAAGTGGGGCCCACTTGACGCCGTCCGTCCCCGTCCCCGTTAGCAAGTTAAACGCCGACGGCAATACCGTCGGCGTATCTGTCGACGTGGCAGCATCCTATTATTTTTAATTCTATTTTCCTTTTTAATTGCAATAAGGTAATCACAATTTTAGTTGTACTCCACAATAATATTATTAATATTCCAAAACCAACAAAAAATATTCCCAAATTTTTTGATGGGGTTCCGACGCTCCGGAGCCGCTCTCTTGCGAAACCCTTGCTAGACCCGCTGGAGAATCAAACCGTTATTTTATGCGGGTGGGATGCAGAAATAAAAAAATATACAACCCAAAACATACTTGTACACATGTGATATGGCACCCCCTAGCTTATGGTGGGGTTCCGATGCTCCGGAGCCCCTCTCCGACGAAACCCTAGATCCGCTGGAGAAAACCCTAGCTTTTCCGTCTACGACCGATACGGGCGTCGAAAGTGGCTAGCTAAGTGGATCTTTTTGCTTGGTTGGGTTAGGTTAGTCACTAGGTACAATGAAAACACACATATATCCCAACTTTTGCAACTTTGAGAAAACCCTAGCTTCTTCCTGGAAGACGTGGTGTTTGTTAAATATGGAATCGTTATTTCATGTTGTTTCCCCGTCTCAGCTTCTTCCTTTTCACGACGCTTCTGATCTTCTAGTGTTTCTTCTTCTTGCCTTTCTAGTTTATGTGATTCATTCTCTTGACTTGAGTGTGGCAAGTGTCTTCATTCCATCATCTTCTTTTCTCACATCTCTTCTGTTCTCTCAGTGCCTCTTCTGGTTATACGACGTCGATCGCACCTGATTGGACAAAGAAGCATAAGAAAGTAGCTGAAGAGCATAATCACACAAATATGGAATCATTATTTTATGTTGTTTCCTCACGTAGTTGTCCATGCACTTGTTGTAGGAGAAGTCTGTTTGCGTTCCATCTGACGACACCACATAAAAGCAGCGGCTCTCCTGGAAGACATGGTGTTGTTAAATATGGAATCGTTATTCATGTTGTTTCCCGTCTCAGCTTCTTCCTTTTCACGACGCTTCTGCTCTTCTAGTGTTTCTTCTTGCCTTTCCTAGTTTATGTGATTCATTCTCTTGACTTGAGTTGTGGCAAGTGTCTTCATTCCATCATCGCACCTGATTGGACAAAGAAGCATAAGAAAGTAGCTGAAGAGCATAATCACACAAATATGGAATCGTTATTTCATGTTGTTTCCCCGTCTCAGCTTCTTCCTTTTCACGACGCTTCTGCTCTTCTAGTGTTTCTTCTTCTTGCCTTTCCTAGTTTATGTGATTCATTCTCTTGACTTGAGTGTGGCAAGTGTCTTCATTCCATCATCTTCTTTTCTCACATCTCTTCTGTTCTCTCAGTGCCTCTTCTGGTTATACGACGTCGATCGCACCTGATTGGACAAAGAAGCATAAGAAAGTAGCTGAAGAGCATAATCACACAAATATGGAATCGTATTTTATGTTGTTTCCTCACGTAGTTTGTCCATGCACTTGTTGTAGGAGAAGTCTGTTTGCGTTCATCTGACGACACCACATAAAGCATCGGCTCTCCTGGAAGACGTGGTGTTTGTTAAATATGGAATTTTATTTCATGTTGTTTCCCGTCTCAGCTTCTTCCTTTTCACGACGCTTCTGATCTTCTAGTGTTTCTTCTTGCCTTTCCTAGTTTATGTGATTCATTCTCTTGACTTGAGTTGTGGCAAGTGTCTTCATTCCATCATATTCTTTTCTCACATCTCTTCTGTTCTCTCAGTGCCTCTTCTGGTTATACGACGTCGATCGCACCTGATTGGACAAAGAAGCATAAGAAAGTAGCTGAAGAGCATAATCACACAAATATGGAATAGTTATTTTATGTTGTTTCCCCGTCTCAGCTTCTTCGGTGTGACCTTCCTCACATTCCGGCCATAACACTTAGAAAATTCCTGGACGTGTAGGCTAAACTGTCCCGCTGCGGGTATACCGGGGGCTAGAATGTGCCAAAGGGTGCCAAGCCTGGTTTTCCATTTGTGTAATGCCTAAACAAACCTAAACCTATGAAAAAGTATGTTGGTGGAACCTCGCGCGGAGAAATCTAGGGGGGTAGACCGCCGGGGGCCCACGGACCGTCGTTTCCGGGGGGGTATGAGCTCCGGAGCACCGGAATCCCACCCAAACTTGCATGTGGGCCTAGGATATGTGTGCTAGTGTGTTGGAAGGTGTGATCCACCAAATGGTGCAAGGCATGGCTCCCCGGTGTGACCTTCCTCACATTCCGGCCATAACACTTAGAAAATTCCTGGACGTGTAGGCTGAACTGTCCCGCTGCGGGTATACCGGGGGCTAGAATGTGCCAAAGGGTGCCAAGCCTGGTTTTCCATTTGTGTAATGCCTAAACAACCTAAACCTATGAAAAAGTATGTTGGTGGAACCTCGTGCGGAGAAATCTAGGGGGGTAGACCGCCGGGGGCCCACGGACCGTCGTTTCCGGGGGGGTATGAGCTCCGGAGCACCGGAATCCCACCCAAACTTGCATGTGGGCCTAGGATATGTGTGCTAGTGTGTTGGAAGGTGTGATCCACCAAATGGTGCAAGGCATACCAGTCGATGCACTGGATGATTTGTAGATAGAACAAAACACCCGGTATCCCCATCATACAGCCCTACGGTGGCTCCTGAGAGCCTGCATATCAAATGCACCGTAGGACTATATGAGGGGAATCCGAGTGCTTTGTATACCAGTCGATGCACTGGATGATTTGTAGATAGAACAAAACACCCGGTATCCCCATCATACAGCCCTACGGTGGCTCCTGAGAGCCTGCATATCAAATGCACCGTAGGACTATATGAGGGGAATCCGAATGCTTTGTATACCAGTCGATGCACTGGATGATTTGTAGATAGAACAAAACACCCGGTATCCCCATCATACAGCCCTACGGTGGCTCCTGAGAGCCTGCATATCAGATGCACCGTAGGACTATATGAGGGGAATCCGAATGCTTTGTATACCAGATGAGTACACACAGAGTGACGAACATGTCTGAGAGGTGGGCTATATATAGGGTCGTGTGGCTTACGAAGTGGTTGGGATAGTGTGCTGATCCAACGGCTCACGAGCGCTCGAAAGAAACACATCGCTGATCCAACGGCTCACAAGCGTTTGAAGGAAACACACGATCCGTGTGCTTGCTGCTGATTGGACATACTACATGCCCGCTGATCGATCGGCTCACAAGCGCCAGAAAGAAACACACCGCTGATCCAACGGCTCACAAACGCTCGAAGGAAACACACGATCCGTGTGCTTGCTGCTGATTGGACATACTACATGCCCGCTGATCGATCGGCTCACAAGCGCCAGAAAGAAACACACCGCTGATCCAACGGCTCACAAACGCTCGAAGGAAACACACGATCCGTGTGCTTGTTCCTAAGGGCATAAATACCCACGACCTCGTCCCCGGTTCGAGCCAACCCGTCGCCCTCCTCCACACGCCGCCGTCTCCACGCGCTGCTTCTCCTCCGCGCCGGCCTTTCCGATGCCCCTTTTGATCAACCCGGATGGCGATGTCCGGGACTGGCATCCGCCGGGCTGGCACTGGGAGAGGCTACCTTCCGGGGCGGGGACCTTGGTGAGGGATCCAGGTCGCATCGTCGATCCGGATCTTCTTTGGTGGTATTGGCCACGGAATGTGTTCAGAGCGCCGGCCCCCGAGGAGGTGGTACGTCGCCGTATTAGGGAGGAGGACGAGCACGTCCTTCGCTACATGCATTTGTTCAATAACCCAGGTCCTAGGCGTTGGTCGCTACTTCAGAATCCTTATGACGCGAGCGAGTCTCACATGGTTCCGGCTCTTTGGAAGCAGAGCGCCCGCCGCTCAGCTCCGCGCGGCTTAGGACCTGGTCGTAGTTAGTTTGAGTACCTATGTTCAGTACTGTGTGTGTTCTCATCTATGTTGAGTACCTATGTTGAGTGCTGTGTGTGTGTGCCCACCTATGTTTTCTTCATATGTTGTTCCTCTTTCTCCAGTCGTCTTGTTTCGTTCCGAAGTTGTTTTTGTATGATATGTGTGGAAGTGTGTTGGAATGTGTGATTCACCAAATGGTGCAAGACATAGATCCCCGGTGTGACCTTCCTCACGGTGCTCCCCGGTGTGACTTTCTTCATGTTCGGGCGATAACATGTGCCAGAATTCCACAAACACAGCTACCTCCGAAACCCTAATATGTGGGTGGGATACAGAAATAAGGACGGGAATTATAGACCCAATTAATACATAAATTACAGACCCAATTTATACATAAATATTATATACAGAATTAAATAAAAGTAAATAAAGAAATAAGTAAAAATAAAAAAAATACATATACGCCGACGGTTATGCCGTCGGCGTATTCGTTGCATATACGCCGACGGCATAACCGTCGGCGTAGCTCCACAGGGGAAACGGCCGTTTCTTAACCGTCGGGGCGGCCGTTAGTGGGGCCTCTTTCGCCGACGGTTGAATTGACGCCGACGGCGGCCGTCGGCGTATATATGTCTACGCCGACGGGGTTTCTTACGCCGACGGGCCGTCCGTCGGCTTTCTCGGCTTCGATTATACGCCGACGGCCCCGACATTTGGCCGTCGGCGTATAAAAAGGCCGTCGGCGACTTGGCTGTTTCCCGTAGTCAGTCCGACAAGGACGGTCACAAGGTAGAGGGAGAATACATATCATCGTAATTTTGGTGATATATCGGTAACTCCTGATGTCTTCTATGCCCATGTCTATGAAACCCATATCACAAATAATACAAACTACTGACATGGCAAATAATTCAACAAAACGGATTGGGCAATTCCACTGTATATATCGAAAAAGAGAAACAAGCTTGGAGAGGCCTGGTCTGTACGTAGACGGTGCTGGAAGTCATTTGTCCTTCTGGTGGGTCAAAAGTAAAACACCCCTGGGTTATGCATGAGGTTGGTCCTGAGGTAGGTCGACGGCTACAAGTAATTTAAAAACCACACATGCATGTAAACAGAAGATGATTTTTATAAACCTAGCTTGGCTACTATGAATCGGCCCTAGAATATTGGAATTAGAATTGGATTCCAGAAATATGAGCATTTGGTAGCAACATGAACTCCATAAAAAACCATTTTCACAGACTTAGAATACGACTAAACATTTTTTTATTATCAACAAAGAATGAAATAGAATACATGGGTCGCAACTCATGGGACGTACACGCACAAATGGACCTGATATATGCAGTAAGTTGATCCATTGTGCACCAATTCATCTGAATATTGTAGATAATTCTGTGGTAAGTGTATGTACTCATGGGACGTACCGGTGTTTCAAGCGCAAGCACCACTGTCTCCAGGAGCTACGTGAGACCAGCACTGGCGTGAGACGGCACTACCACCGTTGATGGAAAGCCGGACAGCCACCTTCTTCAACGGTTCCTTGTTTTGGGCGCTCGAAGTGTCAGTAAACATGTTCGACCTCGACAAGCCCATTCAGGGCTTGTTTGGTACTAGTGTTTTTGTGGGGATTAGAGGGGATAATCCCCACCAAACCTCAGATTTCCACCTATGGCTAAAAACATGATTGGTTCTAGAGTATTGGGCTAGTTTAATCCCCACTTATCTCCACTTTTCCCCAAGTTCTAGTGTATTTTTTCTAATATCCAATACACTACCTATACCTAGTGGATTGGTGGGGATTGGGGTTTTGAGGGGATTAGAAGGGTTTGGGTGAAGGTCGGGATTTCACCCAATCCCCTTGGAGATTATCCCCGCTAATCCCTACAAAAACACTAGTACCAAACAAGGCCTCAAGGTTTCCTCAAGCATCACCCCGGCGCCTCCCAGATGTCCTCACCTCAAACACTACGCGTCGAACATAGTCGAGATGCATGGGGAGCTCTGCCTTGCTCATGAAAGGCGGGGCAAGCACGGACGACATCCGCCTCGCCAACGACCCTATTATGGGTCAGCATCGATATGGGCAAGCAGCGACATCGATCCGCCACGATGGGTTCGGCGCTGTGTTGTTGAATCCCCGCTGCCGATTCATATGATGATAGCTGCGTTTGACGACGGTATGGTATAATGTTCCAAGGGCGATCTCGCACTCTCACTTCGATAGTCCGAACACACGTGGTGCCAGGCCTGCGACCAGCATGCATGAACTGAGATATCACCATCCGGACACGAAAAAGCTTGTTGAGTGCACAAAAAAGGAGGTCCATGGCTATGATATAATCCCCTATGTTCCAATTAAGCCTGGTGTCAATCTAGTTGGTCGCTAGAAAAGAATGTGCCTTCACATTTGTGTGACAAGGCAGAAAAGAAAACGATGAGAACCAAGTTCCTTCATGTATTTAATTATGGTGCCACGCGTCACTTTGCTATAGTTAGATATAGCCCCTATACACTTGTGATTTTTCTGTTTGTGTCTGTAGAAGATGATCTACCATTTGCTGCTTCGGATGCTTAATTCACTTGCTATCTGGTCTTGACCTTTTTCCTCGTTCTCTTTATATGCAAGTGTTCACAATGGCATAAAAAACACCAAATTGATAACATTGTTGCACAAAACAACAATGTCAAAAATCAGGGCCAATAATAACTATGGTTGTTTTTCAAGCGAACCAGTCTATATGTACAAAGGCGTACACTATCTGATAATATAAACCGTGAGCTCTCCACAAGGCTTCTCAGAGCTTCGCGATCTCAAGCTCTGGCCGCCCGATCCGCCCTCCAAAACGCATCTCGTCCATTCTGTAAGAAGGTCTTGGGCGGGCGACCCTTTGTCCTGAAAGAGCCGAGGGCAACCCGTGAGCACGGCCCGGGGTGGGACAGTGGGACATCGCGGTTGTTGGAACCAGTCGGAAAAACCTTTATGGCCGGTGGCATATGCTTCTTTCTTTCGTGCAGATGCCAACGGTTGCATGATCAAATTGACGGACAAATCATCATAACTTTGATGATATATGGACACTTCCCGATGTCTTCTATGCCTATATCTATCAAGCAATTGATCTAATGAACATGGACACACTGAATAATATAACAAAATGGCATTGGTGAAATCGAGGACACAACGTGGAATGGGAATTATGCTATTCACCATTTTCACGAATAAGACTTACTTATAAAAGACTTGGGCCGTACTCGGTGCGTTTGACATCATTACCTCTTGGTAGGTCAATAGTTAAACACCCCTTCGTTATGAGATTGGTACTCGGGTAGATCAGGCTCTACGAGAGACTTGTCAATCTTGTAAAGAGAACACAAAAATATTTACACCTCTAAAACATAGAGTTATAATATGATTCCAGAAATAGTAGCGTTTCGCTACAGCCTGAATTGACAAACTTACTTTCCTATCAGCAAATAATGAAATGGATTGTGAGGGTCCCACACATTCATGGGACATGCAAAGGCCCCATTTCGAAACAAACATTGCTTGGACGTACGGATGCAAAAAAAAAGTTGTACCTCTATGCACCAGGTCGATCATCTCGGAAAATTAAAGGTAATGTCATGATTTTTTTATGGTACAAAATAAGACATTGAAATTCTAAAGCTAAAGTTTTATGAAAGTCGCATATTCAGGATAGTCGGACAAACCCTCACAAAGTGATTTCTCAATAAGTTCAATGTTTCCATGTCGAATATGTCCTTAAAATTTGAAATAACTCAGTAAAATTTTATAGTGTACACGTGAGGTTGAAAATTTAGATACGAATGTTTTGTGAAAGCTTGCACAAGAGACATATTTGTGGGACTTGAGATATCATCCTGAACCATACACGCTTTTCAAGGACATATACACGATTGTGGTTACGATGTAATCCCCTATGTTTCAAGCTTGGTGCCAATCTAGTAATCGCCAGAAAAGAGTGCGCAATTGCACGTCTATGAGACCAGGAGAACTAGTTTTCCAAGTATTGATGGTGTCTATCTGTAACATCCCAAAACTTTGGAATGTTAAAAATCACAAGGAAATAAAACTTTTTGATAAAGAAAGAAAACTTTTGAGAATTGTTTGACAGAATATCTCAAACTATAAGAAAATCGAAAAGTTAAAAGCTATTATGACCTATTAAAAAGTATTTTGGGTTTTCAAACATTTCAAACAAATTATCTATTTCTATATTAAAGTTTTAAGTTAAAATATTTACTTTGCGAAAATATAAACCCTAAAAGTATTTCTGGACTTATTACCATATCGTTTTGTAAAAAGGTTTCCCAAATTATTATCTTGAAATTAAAATGATCTTGCTAAGCTATATATAAAAATTAATACTTTTTATATTATTATTTGTATTTAAAATAAAATGGGATTAAAATAAATTCCTAAAACACATATTGAAATTTGGCATAAAGGTGCCAAATATGTCAATATGAATATTTTGAATTTCATTATTTTGTTTTGAATTTTGACATTCCAATATGTTTAATTTATAAAAATATTTCCAAAAGGTATGTATCCATATTTGTGTAAAAACACTTGAATCAAAACTGAATTCAAAAGTGAGTTCAAATAATAAAAACAGAAAAGGAAAAAAAGAAGGAAAAAAATAAAGAGAACAAACCAACCGGGCAGACCCAGGCAGACCGGCCCACTAAGAGCTGTCCACCAGCCCTTCCCTTTTGTTTATTCTTCTCTCTTGTTTTCTTTTTCCTTGGGCCGAATCTTCTCTGGCCCATTCGGCCGATCAAGTGGAGCGAGTGCTGGCTGGTTGTCTTCCTCCTCGCTCGCAGGTACCTTACAGCGTTCATGGCTGTATATCTTCCCCTCCCCTTCTATGGCTATCCATGTCTCAAATCATTTTTCCACCGACACGAAACTTACTCCCCACTCAACAATGATCTCATTCAGGGAGTTTATTTCCCACTCGTCATCTTAATCATTCTAATCGACCCGATGCACCGAATGCCAGCGGTTGGCATTCATCTTAAGATCTCTCTCCTCGGACAACACAAATCCTAAGTAAACGCGTCACTTCGTGCCCCTTGTACTCTTCCACACAGTTTATTCACAAAATTTCTTGAGACAAGCTCTGTACTGTCCGCGCCATCGACGTCTTTGTTCTAGATCTTGGCGAGTTCTTCGAACCGGTACGTCACATACGTTGGTTCTTTTTTCGATTCCTTTTACTCGTGTGCTCTACTAACATTCTCAAATCTTCAGAACATGGCCGTGCTTCAATTTCAGTTCATTGTCCACACAAACTTCTAACCATGTCAAGTCATCTGATATCGACATGGTTATGCCATCGGGCATATATGATGAGATTAGTTCGTGTCACATGGTGCCGATCATCCTCCTAACTTATTCCCGTTCTCAAACATTCCCCAAAGAATCATTCTAAAATCCGTACCAACCATGCCAAATTTAATCCCAAATACGAGTTCATCGTGAGATCTTGTCTTCTATGGAGACTACCTTGTCAATTACTCAGACCAGAAGACTCCACTCATCAAGGCCTACCTCCAGGACATGGTTGTGAATCAATACATTACACATCGGGTAGTAACATATGTGATATTCATATACTACCTCCTTTTCAAGGCTTAAGGCCTATATTTTTTTGAAAAGTCAAACTATGTTAAGTTTGACCAAGTTTTTACCAAAAATTGTTAATATACAAAATACATAATCAATATCATTAGATAGATAATGAACTATATTTTCATATGATATATACAATATATCATATTGTTGATAGATTTTTCTAGAAGTTTGGTCAAAGTTCAGATGGTTTGACTTTCAAAATAATATAGGCCTTAATCCTTGAAATGGAGGTAGTAATACTCTATTTATTAGGTTGTAGACTCATCTAGTCTTGAAATATGTTATGTACTTATGTTACGGTATTTATCTATGATACTACAATCACCTCTGTCATCATGATTACAGTTACACGTCAGTTTTTTGTCAACATGAAATGCATGATAGTACCTATGATACCCACATTGTAGCTAGTCTGATTTACTCACGTAATTAAGACCAATAAGGTCAAAATGTCTGTATTTATTCATAGTATAATCGCCCGCTAGGATCGAAACTTCATTTCTTATTCCTTTGCCCCTATTTTTCTCCGTGTCAAGCCCTTTAACAAATCACATGTCGTAATTACCTAAGAACTGCTTAACACAGAGCTGACAGGTGCCAAGTTAAATGTTAGACGAATAACGGAATCAGTGTATATATCGTTTTTTGTATAAATTGTCCCTACTTGTACGTTACTTGTATATATTGATGGGTAAAATAAGCGATGTGATCGCGTGGTTAGTGTTTGGTGTGGCCGAAGAGAGGGGAGCTAGGCCGAGATAGGATTCTACTCTGATACCAAGTAATTTAATTTGGCCACTAACCACAATACCACCGAACAACGAGAAAAAAATGTTGATACGACACTCACGCGCCTGTGAATCTGTCCCCATGTGATCTCGCTGTAGTCCAACACCATCTCCAAGGTCTTTGGTCCGGACTGGCCCCTCAGAATTTCATTTAAGAGGAGTGCGAAAAGTAGAAAAAACTGGATAAGTGATTTCTAGGGTTAGACGTAAAGGAGGAGACTGCCCGTTCCGTCAACCAGTCGTCATCATTGCAGGTTCTTTTCCTTCACCAGCCGATTGCTAACACTGACAAGTGGGACCCACGTATAAGGCAAAGCTAAAGTCATATGTGTTGGATTAAATATATGGGAATGATTTCACGAAAATATCAATGCCACCTGTCGGCATCAGAAGAATTTGGACTGGTTTTTCACATGGTGGACAACTAAGTACAACAGGACCCATATTACAACTTGTTGTACTAATTTGCACATAGTGGACAAAGTATCTGTATCTCCTTTGTTATTACCATTTTTATTTTAGTGGAGATAAGTCGTTATGTGACTAGTATTTACAATTTCTCGCATGTACCAAAGTTTTGCTAATTGAAGGGTATACCAAGTATAACAAAATTAACTTTACACGGTCATCGATAGCGCGTTTGTGAGACAATGTATGGTGTTTTATCAGCCACTTCAGATCTCATCGAAACCAACCGGCACCAAAGTTATGTGTGGCGTAGTAGAGTCCTCAAGAAAGTGTAATGGCAACATCGCGCTCCTTTATTCATTAAACTTCATTAGTCTCTCTTGATTCAAATGTGATGAGAACACAAGCAGCGCGATTGTGTAGTACAACTTATCATAGTTTTGGTGACATGTTGGTCATTCCTGATACCTTCTATGCCTTATCCGTCAAACAATATCCCTAATGTGCAAGTATACAATAAATTATACGCTAAATTTGACTCGACAATTACAATACATAAATGTAAAATTAGCTATAAGCTATTCACCATTTGTTTGCGGATGGCTTGCTCACTATAAAATACTCGGGTCAAGAGAGGTAGATGGGACTTTTGTCCTGAAATATGTTTAAATAAGCTCAAAGTTGCTTTTCTTCAGTTTGAAGGTTCGCATCAAATTTGATGACAGTGTGCATGTGTGACATACTTAAGTTCAAAGCTGCTCATCCACACGTGTACACTGCTTGTCAAATTTCCGGCCATTCGAGCTAATTTGTATGTGCGACTACAAGGATTAGAATCAAAACCACAAAATCCTCAATGAATAAATTTATTTCTCATGATGTATCGAACAAATATTGAAATTGGTATCTTCTAGAATGAATTTAAAAGATTCAAATTATGACGTAGCTGCGCACCTATCTCTGAATAAGAATCAATCTGGCCGACCATGGACGACGAAACGTAATCTGTACGTGTAATTTATACAGTGTTATTTTGACGTAGCTGCGCACCTATCTCTGAATAAGAATCAATCTGGCCAACCATGGACGACGAAACGGCACCGGCATTGGAGACGACGTAGTCTTCATTATCCTGATGCAGTTCGCCTGCGTCTGCAAGGCTTGGCACCACACCATTACCGACGACCGGTGCTTCCGGACGCGCCTGCATCCGTAGGCGAGTGCCTCTGCCTCCACCTGACACCACATAGAAGGGGGCGGTGGTTGATTCAGTTATAGCAAGAACACTAGCTAGTTCTAATTATTCCTTCTCGTTACCGCAATGCCTCGAAATAATTGATTTCATTTCTTTTTCTCCACATTTGTGATGTATCCCCTCTCATAACTTGCAGAAGCAAAAACCCTAGTTATTCCTTCTTACTGCAGGGTGTGTGGACAAAATAAATAATTTCCTCCACTCTTTGATGAATCACATTTGCAACCTCATCGCTATGTGATTAAGAAAATTCAGCTCCACCACTAGCGAACCCGAGGTTTTTACTTTCACGTTTTCCCTCTAATCCACTACTTAAAATAAATGTGGTACAACAACTCAAGTTAATGCAATGGATCGAGAGCATTGTCGTGCTCGGATGTCATTGGGGGTGGATACTCTTTTCTCCCTTTTCGACGATTATGGTGCCTGTCTGAAAAAGCAATGCGCATCGACGTAGTTTTGGTGATCTATCGGTGATTCCCGGTGCCTTCTATGCCGTATATCTATGAAATACGTATTCATAATGCCGAGGCCCAATAAAATCATGCGCCAAATGGGATTGGATAGTACCATGGCATGCAAGTAAGATTAGAAGTTATCTCATGTTTTCGCTGGTATGGTTGGTCCTTATAGAAGATTTTAGTGAAAGGCAAGGTAGTGAAGTCGTTTGTCCCCTGGTAGGTCATTTTTCAGCATCCAAGGTTATGAACTTGTCCTCAAGTAGGCCAGTGACTATGAGTCCTTATCGATAGCCTTTTTTAAGGAAGACTTCATTTTTATCTATATCAAGATCAAAGGTTTTGCTCTCTCATACACCTTTCATGTGCACCTGAAATTTTCACACAAGCAACAAAGAATCAATCTGTGAATAATTTCTAGTGTTGTTTTCTCACAAAACTTGAGGATCCGCCTTTGAATCACATTGAGTGAGGAATCATCTACGGCGCGAGGCATGCGAAAGGGAGGAAATGTGATTCAAAAACGTAGGGTGGGGTTACCTTTAGTGCGGGAGCAGAGGATGAATTGATTTGGAGAAATGAAAGGGGTGAGATAAAGTGATGGTGGGTCGCTGAGGACCTAGAGAGTTTGAGGAAATCATCATTGGAATCAGCCAAGTTCTATAATATAAAGATCCCCACTATTATAAACATGTAACAATTGTAAACTCTATAACTGAAAACAGATGCTAACATAAAGCAAGCATACGTATAAAAGATAGTAGTGTCCCCTCTCTCTTTATTTTATTTCTTATTTTATTTGGCATCCTTGGCTGTTATTTATTTATTTATTTTTGGCTCTTTGACTCCCTGTTCTATGTGGCCTCCATGGCTCTTTTTTATCCTATTTATACTCGTTCGTTTGTCGTCATGATTTGGTACTCAATTATTAAATTTATTCTACTTGTAATCAGCCATGATTTGGTCTAATCCAAAGGTCTTTTTTGGTGGAAGTGGATAGACCAAGCCACATGGCGCACACTCACCATACCCAGACCAAGAGACCATGACGTCGCGCATCAACAGTCTTGTCGCACATGCGTGTTGGTTGTCAAAACTACAAGAGGAGTGGTGCAGACACGCACTTGTGACTACGGTAAAAGGTAGCCGGTCACCGGTGTCTCCCAAAGACGTGTGGGGAAAAATGATGGTTAGGAAACCATGACCTAGGATGTTTCTCGATATCGGCACGGTACGGCGAAACTTTTTTTCGATAAAGGAAATATATTCATATTGCGAAGATACCAATTATATACAGACTCTGTACCAACAAGATATCAAAAGACATCAT
This sequence comes from Puccinellia tenuiflora, assembly GCA_012064385.1. NCBI lineage: Eukaryota > Viridiplantae > Streptophyta > Magnoliopsida > Poales > Poaceae > Puccinellia > Puccinellia tenuiflora. The sequence continues at coordinate 978,126 of QRDG01000298.1, read as the reverse complement.
AGATACACACAACAAAGAATAAAAAAAATTATAGACACAAAGACCCCGTCGTAGTGATGAAACGTTAACAACAGCAACACTCTAACCACCACCAATGACAACACTGGTACGGCGAAACTAGAGATCAGAAAGATTTGATCAAATTTCACTGGAATCCAACAAAATTGTAACAAAAAGTAACCAATTTTGGTTCTGACGGGACCCAGACCAGATTTTCTAGTGCATGTACTCTCGTTTTGAGATCGACAAGCTAGCTAGCAGCGTCTTTCAGCTATCTCGATCGAACGGAAAAATCAGAAATTAAATTTCAAACATGCACGTGCCATTTGTCCTTATCGAGAGCTGCTAGTTCTAGCTAAAAAGAGCCAAAAACATATGCATATTTTGTTAACGCGTTGGTGGTTAACTTGGCACTCACGCACGGTGTTCCATGCATGATCGAGACGGCAATTTTGTGTTCTTCGAAATACGAGCCAGACTTCTTCTCTACTACTATCAAACAAGCAAACTATACTTTTTCTAGAACCACCCCACAAAACGTACACCGAAGGACATAGGCGAATAGACACCATCGGATCGGCCCACTTAATCTGCTCTGACCGTTAAGATTATACTATCCCTTGGAATCAGCCAAGTTCTATAATATAAAGATCCCCACTATTATAAACATGTAACAATTGTAAACTCTATAACTGAAAACAGATGCTAACATAAAGCAAGCATACGTATAAAAGATAGTAGTGTCCCCTCTCTGTTTATTTTATTTCTTATTTTATTTGGCATCCTTGGCTGTTATTTATTTATTTATTTTTGGCTCTTTGACTCCCTGTTCTATGTGACCTCCATGGCTCTTTTTTATCCTATTTATACTCATTCGTTTGTCGTCATGATTTGGTACTCAATTATTAAATTTATTCTACTTGTAATCAGCCATGATTTGGTCTAATCCAAAGGTCTTTTTGGTGGAAGTGGATAGACCAGGCCACATGGCGCACACTCACCATACCCAGACCAAGAGACCATGACGTCGCGCATCAACAGTCTTGTCGCACATGCGTGTTGGTTGTCAAAACTACAAGAGGAGTGGTGCAGACACGCACTTGTGACTACGGTAAAAGGTAGCCGGTCACCAGTGTCTCCCAAAGACGTGTGGGGAAAAATGATGGTTAGGAAACCATGACCTAGGATGTTTCTCGATATCGGCACGGTATGGCGAAACTTTTTTTTCGATAAAGGAAATATATTCATATTGCGAAGATACCAATTATATATAGACTCTGCACCAACAAGATATCAAAAGACATCATAGATACACACAACAAAGAACAAAAAAAAATTATAGAAACAAAGACCCCGTCGCAGTGATGAAACGTTAACAACAGCAACACTCTAACCACCACCAATGACAACACTGGTACGGCGAAACTAGAGATCAGAAAGATTTGATCAAATTTCACTGGAATCCAACAAAATTGTAACAAAAAGTAACCTATTTTGGTTCTGACGGGACCCAGACCAGATTTTCTAGCAGCGTCTTTCAGCTATCTCGATCGAACGGAAAAATCAGAAATTAAATTTCAAACATGCACACATGCCATTTGTCCTTATGGAGAGCTGATATTTCTAGTTAAAGAGCCAAAAACATATGCATATTTTGTTAACGCGTTGGTGGTTAACTTGGCACTCACGCACGGTGTTCCATGCATGATCGAGACGGCAATTTTGTGTTCTTCGAAATACGAGCCAGACTTCTTCTCTACTACTATCAAACAAGCAAACTATACTTTTTCTAGAACCACCCCACAAAACGTACACCGAAGGACATAGGCGAATAGACACCATCGGACCGGCCCACTTAATCTGCACTGACCGTTAAGATTATACTATCCCTTGGAATCAGCCAAGTTCTATAATATAAAGATCCCCACTATTATAAACATGTAACAATTGTAAACTCTATAACTGAAAACAGATGCTAACATAAAGCAAGCATACGTATAAAAGATAGTAGTGTCCCCTCTCTCTTTATTTTATTTCTTATTTTATTTGGCATCCTTGGCTGTTATTTATTTATTTATTTTTGGCTCTTTGACTCCCTGTTCTTTGTGACCTCCATGGCTCTTTTTTATCCTATTTATACTCGTTCGTTTGTCGTCATGATTTGGTACTCAATTATTAAATTTATTCTACTTGTAATCAGCCATGATTTGGTCTAATCCAAAGGTCTTTTTTGGTGGAAGTGGATAGACCAGGCCACATGGCGCACACTCACCATACCCAGACCAAGAGACCATGACGTCGCGCATCAACAGTCTTGTCGCACATGCATGTTGGTTGTCAAAACTACAAGAGGAGTGGTGCAGACACGCACTTGTGACTACGGTAAAAGGTAGCCGGTCACCGGTGTCTCCCAAAGACGTGTGGGGAAAAATGATGGTTAGGAAACCATGACCTAGGATGTTTCTCGATATCGGCATGGTACGGCGAAACTTTTTTTCGATAAAGGAAATATATTCATATTGCGAAGATACCAATTATATACAGACTCTGTACCAACAAGATATCAAAAGACATCATAGATACACACAACAAAGAACAAAAAAAAATTATAGAAACAAAGACCCCGTCGCAGTGATGAAACGTTAACAACAGCAACACTCTAACCACCACCAATGACAACACTGGTACGGTGAAACTAGAGATCAGAAAGATTTGATCAAATTTCACTGGAATCCAACAAAATTGTAACAAAAAGTAACCTATTTTGGTTCTGACGGGATCCAGACCAGATTTTCTAGTGCATGTACTCTCGTTTTGAGATCGACAAGCTAGCTAGCAGCGTCTTTCAGCTATCTCGATCGAACGGAAAATCAGAAATTAAATTTCAAACATGCACGTGCCATTTGTCCTTGTCGAGAGCTGATATTTCTAGCTAAAAGAGCCAAAAAAACATATGCATATTTGTTAACGCGTTGGTGGTTAACTTGGCACTCACGCACGGTGTTCCATGCATGATCGAGACAGGCAATTTTTTGTTCTTTGAAATACGAGCCGGACTTCTTTTTGAAAAGGAGAAGAAAATTTGTATAGGGGAGCGCATGAGGTTGACTTTCCTCTGCCGGAGCAGTTTTAAAACTACAGAATATTTTTGAATCCCACCTACATTAAATATTTGATATACGTATAAAGGAATATAGTACAATCTCCGGACAAATACAGTGTGTCAAGCTGCTCCATGTACTTGTTTATGCAATATGCATCAACACTCTTTGCGTTGCTCAAAAACTAGCTAGATAAAAAATTGTGATCAAATTTCAACCCTATTCCGATACTTGCGCGAGTGGACAAGTATATCTTTTTTCATTTGCGAATGACTAAAAATATATTTTTTGATTCGCCAATCATAACATCGGTCTACATACTACTACATATGTTCTTAAATATAAGATGGTTTAGAGTTAGACTTTTTAGCTTTTTTTATCCGGATGTATCTACACATTTTTTTAGTGCGTTGGTTCATTCATTTTGTACCATATGTAGTTCAATATAATATCTAAACATCTTATAATTTGAAACGGAGGGAGTAAAAAAGGGAGACATATATGAACATCTATGGGCGCTAGAACGGGCTAAAACTTAAGGCTCAAATTCCGACCTGATTCAGCTAAGTGCGCCAGCGCGCAACAATTAATGGAGAGTCTACGACTCTACGCCATCTGTCTCCTTCATGATTTGATCTTTCTACTTGACGGTTGCTTCAGGCTTCCACACCGATGACAAAGGTAGCAAGGCGGAACCAGAGTATAAATCATCATAATTTTGTCGATATGTTGGTAACTCCTGATGCCTTGCATGCCTATATCTATCAAGTTCATATCACAAATGTGAAAACACAAGGAAAATAATGTAAGCAATGAGATTGAACAATTTGATGATATAAAAGAAAATGAGGAATAAGTCAATGCATTCTTTTGAGCGAAGACTTGCTCCTTATAAAATCTTGGGATGTAGGCAGACTTGAAATCATTTGTCCTCTGGTAGGTCAATATTTAAACAATGGTTATGATCTTGGTCCACGAGTAGGCCAACGGCTAAAGTTGATCCTTCTCGACACCATGTCCACATCCCCATCATCCAGAACGCGCAACCTTCCACTCACCCAATGACAACTACCCCCGATTCCCACGAGATTAAGCATCACCGCCAAGATGGATTCCCTGCACCCGCTCCCCCTCCCCCGCGTGTGCCCCCCCCCCCCCCCCCCCCCCCGCCGCCGCCGGGATGGCTCCCCTCCCTTCGCGCTCCTGCTTGTCGTCATGATTTTGTGCGCAATTGCTAAATTTGTTCTACTTGTAATCATTCATGATTTGGTCTTATCCAAAGGTCTTTTTGGTGGAAGTGTATAGACCAGCCCACATGGCGCGCGCTCACACTACCGAGATCGAGAGAGGAGAGACCACGACGTCACGCTGCAACACTCTTGTCGCAGACGCGTGTTGGTTGTCAAACCAGAAGAGGAGTGGTGCCTACACGCACTTCGGCACTTGTGACCATGGTAAAAGGTAGCCGGTCACCAGTGTCTCCGAAAGACGCGTGGGAAAAAAATGGTGGTTGGGAAGCCACGACGTAGCATGTTTCTTGGTATCAGCACTGTGCGGCGAAACTAGAGACCAGAATTTCTTTCTCAATTTTCACTGGAATCCAACACAATTGTAACCGAAAAAGGAACCTATTTTGGTTTTGATCGGACCCGGACCGTATTTTCTAGTGTACTCTCATTTTGAGATCGACAAGCTAGCTCGCAGCATCTTTCAGATATCTCGATCGAATGGAAAATTCAGAACTACAATTAAATGTCAAACATGCACCGATCGATGAACGTGCTTAAACCCTTAACAGATTTACTAGAGGCTTATGGCCACTTCTCCACATCGAGAGTTCATATTTTTACCTAAAGAGCCAAAAAAATAATACACAGATTGTGTAAACGCGTTATTTTTTGAGAGATTGTAAACGTGTTTTGGTGGTTAATGCACGAGCTCTGGACTTCTTTTTTAAAATAAAAAATTAAAAAATTGTGCGGGGAACGCCAGCTTGATTTGTCCACTCCTCCGGAAGACGCGTGTACGTCCAGCAGCCAAGCCGTGGACTTTAGCTAAAGAGTCAACGGTTCGCACTACTGTATGATTAGTACTACTTTCTTGTTCCTTTGCCCTTTTTTCTCCTTGTCAAACCCTTTTTACGTATCACCCGCAGTAATTATCTAGAATTTGCTTAACAGAGAGCTGACATGTGTCAAGTTTACACAACGGAATCAGTGTATCTATCATTTCTTTTATAAAATTACCCGTGCTTTGTCATCCCCTTGTACTATTCTGATTTTTTTCTATGTTTCATTATAATATTTGTTCCACCTACTTAATGGTCTTTGTTCCTGATAGAAAAAAATGCAAAACATCAATACGGAACAAACCATCTTACAGAAAAGGTAGAAAAACCATATGGCCGTCGACCTAGCCTATATCATCATCATTTCCCTCCTATATACATTGTGGGAATTAGGGTTACATGTGCCGAGTTGTTTTAAGGTTATCAGTCACATTTGTAGTGTGGTCCCTGTCATAACTTGCAAAAGCAAAAGCCCTAGTTATTCGTTCTTATTGAAGGGTGTGTGTGGGTCAAATAAATAATTTCATCCACTCTTTGATGAATCACATTTGAAACTTCATCCCTACGTGATTAAGAAAATGCAGGTCCACCAAAGGCGAACCCGAGGTTTTTACTTATACGTTTTCCCTCTGGTTCTCCACGTCAACTAAATGTGGTACAACGACTCAAGTTAATGCAATGGATCGAGAGTACTGTCGTGCTCAGATGTCGTTGTTGCTTTGTTGGGGGTGGATATTCTTTTCTCCTTTTTCGACGATGATGGTGGCCGATATAGAGAGAAATGTGCATAGGCGTAGTTTTGGTAATCTATTGGTGATTCCCGGTGCCTTCTATGCCCTATATCTATGAAATATGAATTCCTAAGGATGAGGCCTGACAAATCGTGCACCAAATGGGATTGGGTGATACCAAGGAATGCATGTAAAATGAGAAGGTATCTCTCATTTTTATCGGGGATGGCTGGTCCTTATAGAAGATTTTAGTGGAAGCCAAAGTAGTGAAGTTGTTTTTCCTTTGGTAGGTCGTAGTTAAATATCCTAGATTAGGAACTTGTCCCTGGTAGGCCACTGACTACCAGTCCTTATATATAGCCTTTTAAAGAGAGACTTTATTCCTTGCTATATCAAGATCAAAGGTTTTGCTCTCCCATACACCTTTCATGTGCTCCGGAAATTTGTACACAACCAAAGAAGAAGGAATTTGTGCATAACTCCTAGAGTTTTTCACAAAAAACTTGAGGATCCGCCTTTGAATCACATTAAGTGGGGCATCACTGATCTATGGTGGGAAACATGCGAGAGGGAGGAATTGTGATTCAAAAATGTAGGGTGGGGTTACCTTCTGTGCGAGAGAAGAGGATGGATTGCTTTGGAGAATTGAAAGGGCTGAGGGAAGGTGATGGTGAGTTGCTCATGAAGACCTAGAGTGTTTGAGGAAACTCATCTTTGGAATATACAAGACAAGTTCTATAATGTGAGGATCACGCTGGTATAAACAAGTAACAATCGATAAATGAAAAACAGATGCTAACATAAAGCTTGAACTTGATCATGTCGAGATCATGAATTACGAACCGTTATCATTTCGAGATCTGACAAACCAGATACCATGATGATGGTTGTGACAAACTTTCTTATTATGTTTGAACTTGATCTCTTATTATTACTTTTGTACATTGCTATTACTTATTCGTTATTTAATATACATAATGCATCACCAGAGGAGGGGTGGTGACAAAGGCGGGGATTGGAACGGGCGATGCGAGGAGCGGCAACATTGTAGATCGGGACAGACAGAGAGGGGTGGCGCAGCTGTGGGGAGTGGGAGAGTAATTGTAGTGGCAGGTCAGGGTGCGGGTTATTTTGGCTTCTAGGCCCACCTACGAGTCGCACGTCGCTGCTTGAGACCTGAGCCACCTACCAGTGACGTGTCTATTTTGAAGGCACGCCACTGATAGTATTATACTGGTAGCACGTCTGAAATGGGGATGCGCCACTAGTAGTTATTCTCCTATATATAGCTATTTCCTAATAGTACTTCGACATATGTACAAGTATATGAGATCCACATATAAATATTGCTATTATAATTAACCAAAATATTCCGCTCGGCACATCGACGCTGGCCATGGAATATGAAATTTTAAACCGGAGGTTTATTATATAAATGAGGAAATTAAAAAATCATGTAAGGGATAATTATGAGTAAACATTTATATGTGAATATGTAGTTGACAAGATGAATTAAATTATATTCTTCAAGCCATGCTGGACTTTTGTTAAATAATAATTCCATTGCTCTTCTTTGCAGGGCCAACTTCTAAGAAATGCAGCTCGACTCAAAAGATATTTGGATTCATGCAAATAAGCCAATATTTGTAGTGGCATGCATGTACGGTTTTGCCAGCCTCCAATTTCAAAGTAGCTCCTCCACATGAGAATAATGCCTTTTCAAGTGATTGTTGATTTTGAGCAAACATTTATTTCTGATCATTTAGTTAATATTACAAAAAAAAATTGTTGAATGACCACAAAAAAAAATACTTAAATTAGAATAAAATAAAATCAAGATAGGATTCTATCATAGTTGGACGGGACTTCAATTATTATTAAAGGAACGATTGCATTGCAGATGAGCCAATATTTGAAGTGGCTCTTCTAAGAAATGCAGTTCAACTCAAAAGATAATTTTCGGATTCTTGCAGATGAGCCAATATTTGCAGTGATGTTCTTACCGTTGTAAAATAGATCACATATATATATGCTAACAGGAGAGTGGACAAATGGAGCCCTTGATTTTGAAAATAATCGGAAATAATATTTTAAATTTCAAAAAAAATCTAAAACAAATACAGGATGTAGACATTGTAGTGTTGTAAAAGCGTGTAAAATATCAACTAGAAATATCTTATATTTTCGGCGGCACAAAAATGACAAAGTATGAAATTTCAAAGTAGTGAACAATGCAAAATTTCTACTTATGGCAAACATGTCAGTTTTTTTTGTGTGTGTGTAGCCCATAATATGAATTATTTTAATTTGTGATTTTGTTTGTTGGTAGAATACAACATTTTCTACGACCAGGATTGTTTTCAGTTTTTTTTAATCTTCAAAATATGATTTCCAAATTTTATAACATAATGGGCTCACTGAAGATCGGCTTCCATTTCTGGTTACCGTGCTAAAAAGACGTACACACATTCATATGATCCCTTGTTTTCAACTCGTGCTCCTTTTTTACTTTCTTAGTACTTGTACATTGTTCTTCATGAGGTGCACAGGATCTTTTGTGCCGTGCGGGGAGACAGTCCAAATAGCTGGTGAATGAGGATTTCGTGATGTTAGCCCAGGGGACGAACCCCTTTGGTAGCAGATTGTGATGTAACATATAAATAGGAAATAAAACACACTTCGATGTAGGGCGACCTCATCCTGACCTCAAGTCTTAGATCGCATGCTCCCTTTTTTTTGCCACAATCAATCAGGTTCTGTTCAACCACATCGGCCTGCTTGTTTGCTAGCTTGAAGAACGTACCAAGGTCCAAGGGAGTCCATAACGGGCCGTGGCAGCACATCGTTCTTTACAAGGGCCTCGTACTCAGTGCGGGCTTGGCCAATGGAGCAGGTGGGCTTTGGCAGGACCATTTTGGAGTGCAGGAATAGGAATTGAGTTGTTCATTTTGGAGTGCATGAGGAGCGGCTGTGGAGCGCCTGTTGAAGATATCAAGTCTTTCTGTGGAGCGTTGTCGATGATATCTTCGACATCGCTCCACAGCCGCTTCTGGATTGCGTGCGCTGGTCGGTGTCCTGGGAGAATCGAGGGCAACCCATGAGCACGGGCTGGGGTGCGACAGTGGGACAACGCAGACGTGGAATCCAATTGGAAAGAACTGTATGGCGGGTGACAGATGTTTCTTCCTTTCGTGCAGACGCCATCCCTTGCGAGAAAATTCTGAAGGGCAAATCATATTAACTTTGATGATATATCGGCACTTCCTGATGTGTATTCTATGGCCATATCTATCAAGTCGAAGATCTAATGAACATGGACACACTGAATAATATAAGAAATAGGATTGGTGAAACTAGTAGATAAACATAGAATAGGAATTGAGCTGTTCACCATTTTCATGAAAAAGACTTCCTTATAAAAGAGGCCGTACTTAGTGTATAAAGTCATTATCTCTTGGTAGGTCAATAGTTAAAAATCGCTTCGTTATGAGCTTGGTACTCAGGTAGGTCATGTCTCTACGTACCACAGACTTATCAATCTGTAAACAGAACATGCAAATCCGTGCAACTAGTTTGACTTCTATAACTTGGATAGAGAATATTATAATTAAGATATGATTGTAGAATACTATTGCCTCGCTTTTACCTGAATAGGAAATATTTCTTTACTATCAGCAAATAACGAAATGGAATGCGTGGGTTCCACATATCCAAGTTAGTAGGGGTCCGAGGAGGGTCGACCGACCCGGCTCAATTTTTGCAAAAAAAAAAAAATTAGATAGGCCTGTTATCGAATCGGTACAGCAAATGAGCAAACTCTCACCTATCCCAATCCCCTGCCTGCACACGCCCGCTTCTCTCCCGCGATCCCGCCCGCCGCCGCCACGCTCGCCCTCGTCCCCGCGTTCCCACTGCCACACCCGCCGTCTCGCCCCCGCACACCTGCTCCCTGACTCGCCCCCGCACGCCCCGCGACCCGCGTCGCCCCCGCAGCCCGCAGAGCTGCTCCCTGCTCGCAGCTCGCGACTCGCCCCCCGCGTTCCCCTTTATCTTCAGTTTTGATGTCTATTTGTCTAGTAATTAGTAACTGTGAAATCTTTGCTCAGGGCAGCGTTGTTTGTTTTTGTTTTCAATGGTGTAGGCAAATGTTTCAGCGTTGTTCGTACTCATTTGATTGGACATAATCTTTAATGAGGTGCTTGATAGAAACATAGTTGAGATGAATCATAGACTTTCTTTGTGTACTGCATTCCTTGATCCTTAGAGACTCATTCAGCAGCTTCGATAATGATAAGCTAGTTGAGCTGGAATAGCCCGCATCTTGACTTTCCACAGAGAAAACCTCGTGTTGTATTCTAGCAACGATAGATCAAATTTACTGATAGGCAGGATTAAACGATAACAAGAAATCAAACATGAGGACACACCAAAATTTAATGTCGAAAACCTTCCAAGGAGGAAGAGAAAAAATCATTGGCGCCAACCAGCAAATTTTCACAATAAACGGGTGAGGTTGGAACGTTGGGAATTACAACTTGTGACTTATCCCAAATCGGCCCGCTTTCACTCAGCCCAAGCCTCTGGAGAGCGGGTCTCGAAAAAACAATTTCCTAACTGAAAGAATAAAATAGGAGGCAACAATATGGGACATCGAAAGCTAGTAATTACTCCTTCGTTCACAATTATAACATGCTTTACCTTTCTTATTGAAACGAGACGCGTTTCATTGTGTAGCTTTACTCATTTTGATTTATATATATTCTACACTGAAATATCTAAAACAATTTACAATTATGAATATTATACAATATTAGAAAAATTGTAATCAATATTCATTTGTACCTACTTTAATCAATCGGAATATTAATGATAGCGAGCCTACCCGACCCTTACTGAGGTATGTACGGGCGTGAGTCATCATGACACCACAATTGTTTTCTCTGCAAGTTGTGTAAATAATTCCTTACATTTCTGTTGGCCCTTTCTATTAGTCAAATTGAAGTTGTTCTTCCCATGAAAGTGGAAAATGGAGGACGACTCAATAAAAAATTAGAAGCCACCGATTATTTTTTCAGTCCAAGCCACTCAATAATTGCTTCTCGGTAAAATATGGTTTAATTGCTAAAATATATTAATTCTAATTCAGGGTGCCATATATATCCATAATGTGGGAAAATATTTTTTTCACTATCATCTCTTGATCAACGAGTTGGAGTAGAATCTGGGAAAAGGAACAACAAGGGTATTACTCCTAAACAAACACCAATCCAGTAAATGCTTTATTGCCATGTACTTAATCTGTCCGAACAACAACAGACATGATCGGCGACTGTGAGTTACACCCCATGCACCTCATGTTGATGAGATCGCTTCAGCATTCTTGGGGGTTTGCAAGTGAGGGCTGAAGTTCCTATTCAAAGCTAAGGCTGAGTGAAAAGACGTGATGGAAGCTTTCTACATGCTCCTCATGTATCCTTTTCCCTCTATTTGTGATATATGCTTCTAGCCTTCTTTCCCATGATAGCAGCGGCGACAAGAGGAGGGAGCGGAATTTGTAATTTTGGTGCTCCATTGATAATTTCTGGTGCCTCCCATGCCCACACGCAAATGCGTTATCCCTAAGGTCCATGGACACATTAAATAAAAAGGTGCATGGCAATTCCATGATAAGAAAGTAGAATAAGAAATAAGCTTATCATTTCCGTTGGAACGAAAACCTTCCTCCTTATATAAGACTTGGATGGTCAACACCAACATGAATCCATTTGTCCTACGTTAGTTCAATGCGTTAAAATCCCATTATTATGAGCCTAACCCTTGGGTGAAACCGAAGCTATGATCGCTCTACTCTATCTTTGTTTCCCTTATTGGTGGCATATGCTTCTTGCTTCATATTTCGTGATGCCAACATAATGTATTAGCTCGAATTTTTGTGAAATAATGATGTGATTTGCATCTTTCTGCAAAAACATGACTCCTAGCATCATCATGTAATAAACTAAAACATCATGAAAAAAAAATACAACATCCTTATTATTCCCCCCGCACAAAAACATCCTTATTATTTGTATATTTCGGCCTGGTGCACTATGTCTCAATGGATTCCGGTGCTTGTTAATTGTCCCTCTTGGTTATGCTAATTATCGGAAAATATCAACCTTATCAAGGGTCCGTTTGAAGGGGCTTCTGCTCGCACCATGTGGCTTCTGCGCTCATCTTACTTCTTGCCACTTGTCTGAAGGAGAAGATATGTAGGTATGCGGATGAGAGGGCGGAGGAACACGTGAGGATGTGGGGATGCAATTTTAAAAAAATAGATAAATCCAAATTAAAAATAGAGGATGTGGGGATGGCCAGAATTGATGGATCCATATGACCGAGTACGTACTTAGCTTACTACAATAGATTGCAAAATTAAATTAAGCTCGCTCGGACGGAAGGAACTCGATCGATCCGTACATGAAATCAGCTAGCGGGTTCCCCTCGAGAGGGAAAAAAAGATAACGTGCATCCCTAGATTGATTAATGCTCAAATCAACACTTAGTTATTGCGTTTGCCTACAGATTGGCACCCGCAGGGAACGAAACGAATTAAGCAACACCTGCCACACGACCTCGTCTCGCAAGGCCGGGACCATCCGAACGCGGGTGAATAGGGACATCGGACGAAGAATTGATTGAGACAGAGAAAGGGGCCGCGGTGGAGTGCAGTTAAAACAAGAAGAACCCTACTGCTAATTATTTCTTCTTCTAACCGCAGTGCGTGAGAAATTATAATTGCTTCCATTTCTTTTCTCCCTTTTGATTATTTTAGCAGGAAGTCTAGTTATTCCTTTATATTGCAGGGTCCATGGGCACATAATTGCCTCACTATTTGATTTATCACATTTGCAATGTTATCCTTTTTCGAGAAAGTGCTCTTATAGGCCCATTGATGTTTTTACTTATACGATGGTGTTCCAACAGTCCTGGTAAAAGAAAGGTCGTAGAACTGCTCAAGTTAACTTACTGGCTTGGCAGTTTCCGCGAGCTCAGCCAGTGTTGAATTATTGTTGGGGACGGATTCTTCAATCTGCCTTTCTAACGATGATGGTGGCCAGTCGAGGGAGTAATGTGCATTGACGTAGTTTCGGTGATCCATCGGTACTAAAGGGCCGGTTTTTTCGATTTTTTTTTTTTTGAATTTTTTCGATATATCTAATTTTTGAATTATTTGTCAGTTTAATCTCAAATGACCCCTAATCTCTCCACCCATCCTCACACTTGTAGGCAAACTTCCCGATCGGTCACCATCCTCACACTGCTCCACCCTCAGCACGCTTAACTTTTGAGTTCCTTTCTAACTAGCTTTCAACATTGCATTGAGTACATCTTGATAATACTATGCTATCAATCTTATTATCCCCTACACTTTCATGACACATGATATTATTTTTTGAATTCCAAACCTATATTAACATAAACAACAATGATTAAGTAATACTAATCTTTATACAGAAATCAATTATTAATTCCAAAAAATAAAAATAATAATTTGAATTTCTAGCAGGAACTTAAATCTTCCTGCACGATGACACATGATATTATTTTTTGAATTCCAAACCTATATTAACATAAACATCATTGATTAATTAATACTAATCTTTATGTAGAAATCAATTATTAATTAAAAAATTTAAAATAATTTGAATTTCTGGCAAAAATCTTCCTGCTTTCATAGTTCCCTTTGGAATTTTGAAAATATAAATAAATCCCAAACGGGTAAACCCAGTTGCGAGCGGATGCGGATTTTTGCGCTGAACGTTTTGATATATTAAACAATTTTTCCCGAGTTCGTACGCAAAAGTTGTTGCCATTTACTAAGAATTTGCAAAAAAAATCAGAATCAAGTTTTAAATTTTCCCTAAAAGTAGGTTGCGTGAGGTACAGGCAGTCAAAGGATTTTAAAATTTGAAGTTTTTACCATTTTCATTTATTCGTTTTGCACGTTTTTGCCGCGGGGGGGGGGGGGGGGGGGGGGGGGGGAGGGGAGCGAGGGATGAGAGGCAAAAATTCTGTTTTTTTTTTGTCCAAAACCTTTAGTCCGGGTTGGTGGCTCCAACCGGGACTAAAAGTCTATCTTTAGTCCCGCAACCTTTAGTCCCGGTTTGTATCTCCAACCGGGACTAAAAGATCCGTTTGAACCGGGACTAAAGGTGTGCGACCGTCCTAGCCATTTAAACCGGGACTAATGCTCTCATTAGTCCCGGTTTGTAACACAACCGGGACTAATGCTCCCAGGGCCTCTGGACGAAAGGTCCGTTTTCTACTAGTGAGTGTATACCTGCGCTGGGGGTATTTTGGTTAGCGCCGGCGCTCCCTCTACGCGTCGGCAGTAAGCAGCTACCGCTGGCGCGCCATTTATCCAGCACGCCACTGGTACGAATTTAGGAGTTTAAAAAAAAATGTAATTCTAGTGGCGTGCTATTTAGTTTGCACCCCAGTAGTAAGTAATTGGGAATTAAAAAAATAAAAACCTTATTAATTAATCGGGAAATCTATTTTTTGAGTGAGCACCGTGGTGTGTTAGGGCGTGCCCACTCGCTGCTCCCGTCGGATCTAATCGGACGGTCATGGACCCGTCGGTTCCACGCGTGCCATAAGTCGCAAGTCGCGACAAAACGTGAGTGGGTGGCCGACGACCTTTCTTTCCCATATGGCCGCCGCCTTGCTTGTCTCTTCCCTCGAGCTTCTCCTCCACCTCTCCCCTTCTCCATCCCCTTCCAGTCCAGGACAATCTAAGACTTCTCCGATCAGAAGCGGCGGCGAAGGAGCGGGTAACGATGGGCGTCGAGTGTCTATCCGAGCTCGCGCAGGCAGCATACGTCCACGTGGCGGGCGACTCGTCAGCCGCTTCCTCGACGCGGTCGCCTCCCCGGCCGTCGTCGAGGCCGTCCCGCTCTCCCGGCGTGATGGGATGTGATCCATGATTCAGGGATTTGATTGGCATCCTGCAGATCCTAGAGCTCACGTGAGGGTAATCCACGGATGTGTGCTGGTCAGTAGTAGCTTTTTTTCCTCTGCCGCTGCTTTAATTCAGATGGATCTGAGTTTTTCTTGTTCCGTGCGAAATTTGTAAGGCGATTTCTTGATATCGACTCCCAAATGCAGCCCTCGGTAATGTCAGTTTATGAGTTTTTTTTTGGCAATTATTGTAGCTAGATGTAAGTTACATGATTTTTTTACATCCAAAATCATGGAGGGATGTAACAACAGAATTAACTTTTTTTGAAGTAGTATTTTTTTGCAGCTCGGATGTAACTTTTTATTTTTTTTAATAATTGAGATGTAACTTTCTGGTACTAAATGTAATTTCTATATTTTTTGTTACATCTAGGGATCAATGTGTAGGAGTTGGATGTTTGTTTTCCCTTTTTGCAGCTCGGATATAACTTTGTATTTTTGACCAGTAATTGGGATGTAACTTTGGTTCCCGAAGATGTATTTTGTTGCTCTCGGAGATGTATTTTTGTTTGCTCCGTTTGTTTGTTTGTTTTTCTATGAGATGTAATAAATAGTTTGTTTAGGAGTTCCTGACCGGCAACTCTAGAATGGGTTCGAGAGGACACGTTGCTGTGGAAGCGTTTGGGATCTGAAATGAGGGCTGGGATGTTCCTGTCGGGACGCTCGACTATACTACTAGGAAGAGCGGGCGTGGGAAGGGGTTGACCCAGATTCCTTTTCTGGGACACGTCGCTTTCGGACAGGGGGCACCGCGGAAGGCAAACCAGTGCCCGGGCACTGTGTAGCCTCGTCCTTAATTAATCTATTTATCCAATAAATTCATACAGGACATTACATCAATCAATATAAGTCTATGTAATTGTACAAAATGATCGATGCCGTTGTGTCGATGCCATCGTTACTGCCGCAACCATGATGTCGCCATAGCCCTCGTTGTCGTCGTCGTCATCGTCATCGTCATCGCAGCCCCAAGTTGATGTCATCGGCTGCATGTCATCGGTTGTGTTAACTTGATAAAAAAGGGAGGCCACACAGAGGTAGAGGCTAAAAGATGGCATCTAACTACTAATCTAAAGGTTAACTAAACATAGTTAAATAACAGCCAACTAATGCATGTAATCAGATTTAGACGAGGCATTTGCACTAGTAGGAACCAAATACATATGAATGATATCCAAGTAATTTGAGATGGAAAAAAGAGCAAAACAATTAAAGAGTATTAGCTTTATATTTTACAAGAACATGACCTAAAAAATAGCAAAACATTCTAATTAGATTCACTCATTACTGTCTCAGTTTATATGCATCATTTTAAATCCAGGTTCAGGGAGAACTCGTCGTTACCGTAACCAGGGGAGAAGTCTCCTCTCACGCATGAGCACCTCCAGGTCGGTGATCCTTGCCGCCTTCTCCTTCTTGCCCGGCACCTCGCTGGCCCAGCTCCTCGCCCGGCACCTTGCTGGCCCAGCTCCTCGCCATCAACAGTAGCAGTTCAACAGCAGGTACAATCTTGTCCCAAGATCCCTGCTAGAAAATGACAGAAACATGCATTTGAATTGGAGTAAAATTCAAATCAACCAAGGACCAAGCTAGCTAAATTATACATCATGCATTGCTCTGCTTGCTAGCAACGGGGAGAGGACAAGCACTACATGCAAGTTTAAATAGGAAAGCTCTACTGCTTGTGAATTCAAGATAGGGTAGCTAGGAGAAGTACACATGACAGCTACTCCTAGCACACATTGAAGATGCATTAGCTATTGTTTGTACTCCTAGCAAGCAAGTGTACAAAGTGCAAGTGTACAAAATACAAAATACATTAATTAGCTACTCTTAGAAGAGTAGCTATCATGTTCAGTTAATTCCTTGTGCAAGAAAGCGGTGCAAGTTTCAGAAAAGAATTGCAGAATTCATAAGTGATAAGAGTACAATGTCTGCAGTTTTCACATGTGATAAGAGTAGCAGGTTCCACGTAGCAGGTTTCTTTCAAGCACAAGAGAAACCATGTCATGCACACGCATAAGAGAAACTCCTCACCTGTAGTAAATTCAGCAAGTTACTGTGTACTCCTAGTAAAAGTTTCTATCAAGCAAAATTATAGAGCAATCTCATGGAGTACACAACAGTGTACAGAAGCAGTGCACACAAGCACAAGAAAGCAACTGCTAAGAAACAGGACAATCAACATGCATGTATGCCTTCATCTGCTGGTAGTTAAATTAACTCACACTTGTTAACAAAGTGCAAGTTACTACTGCAAGTTTAACTAGTGCAATATTCAGCACTGCAAGTTTAACTAGTGTAATTTACTCCAAGCCAACAGACTATAGTTTTAGTGCTGCATCAGAAGCACGGCACACACCAGGAGCTACTGCCAACACCACATGCTACTGACAAGCAAGCTACAGGCAGTGCACAAGCAAGCAGTAATCAAATTTACCACTGCAAAATTCAGTTAGTCCAGCATTGCAATTGTTAATGTATGCCCGTCACACAATCAAAAAGTCACATTCCATTCGTCTCTGTAAAATTGGGTAATGAGCTTGCAAAAAGAAAAGGCTACCGATTCACCACCATTCCTATAGGCGCTCCACGCCCGCGGCCTCGTTGAGGTAGCCGGCCGAGGCGCCCACATCGGCGCATCCGGACTCCTCCGCGCGAGCCGCCGCACCTCACCCCTCCTCTCCGCGTCCCGCCGCAGCTTCCGGCCCACCAGCAGCAACATCATGACGAACGTCACCGCCACCGCGAGCGAGACGGCCGCGGTCGACGACAACGACCCTGCCATCTCCTCCGCCTCCGCCATTGCCCTCTCGCTCCCTCTCTCCGGCGGCGTGCGGGATCGAGCAGCGGCGGTGGTGTGCCTGCGTGGGTTGAGCGGCGGCGTGCATGGGTCGAGCGACGGCGTGCTTGCGTGGGTCGAGCGGCGGTGGCGGCGTGCGAGCGTTGGGGATCGGGGTTAGCTAGCTAGGGTTTCACGGCGGGATTAGGGATTGGATCGGTACCCGGCCGGGCGGGATCGAAATGTTAAGTGGTTAGGCCTATCGTACCGCCGGCGCGTCGGTATCAAGGTGCGCCGGGGGTACTTTTCGTATTTGGGGTAAGGTCCCCGCTGCTTAGCGTCGGCGCGGTTAATAAAGTGTGCTATCTTTTTACCGCTGGCGCGTGCGTCTACCTACGCCGGCAGTAGCGTCTACCTGCGACGGCGGTAAGTACCACCGGCGCAGCTCTAATTGGGTGCGGCGGCGCTATTATTTTTTCTATAAGGGTTTTCCTAGTAGTGTAAGGCACATAGACCCGACAAATCATGTGCTAAACTGAATTGGACAATACCAAGGTATGCAAGTGAAGTGAGAAGTGATTTATTTGTGGTTTGCTTGGGAAGTCTTGCTCCTTATATAAGATATTGTTGGCATGCAACATCGTGAAGTCGGTTGTCCTATGGTAGGTTGTAGTTAAGTATTCATAGGTTATGAGCTTGATCCTCAGGTAGGTCAGCGGCTACGATCACTTTATCAATATTGATCCTCGGGTAGGTCAGCGGCTACTTAGTGGAGCATCATTAATAGCCTTTTGTTAAGGAAGGACTTCATTGTTCTTCTGAATTCTATGCATAGATCAAATGTTTTCCTCTATCATACACCTTGCAAGCGGGCACCTAAAACTTGAGGATTCACCTTTGATTCACATCGAGTGAGGCATAATCTAGGGTGCGAGCTAGGCGAAAGGGGGAATTGTGGTTCAATATTGTACATAAAGAGTGACGCTTTTATGTGGTAGGGTGCGGACATCTTCCGTGTGGGAGCAAATTAAGGATGAACTGATTTGGAGAACGGAAAAAGGGAGGTAAGGTGGAGTTGGGTTAAGTAGGAAGCATAACTACTCGTGATGCAGATGGCCGATTTTATTGTATTATTTCAATTTAGTTCTCAAACAAGAGTGCATATCATGGATATAAAGTCGTTACATGCATCAACCATCTGAAAACAAGAAACATGGCACCTACGCATCAACATGTTACACATCTAACAGATAGCCATCCGCATTGGTTGTATAACTCGCATGTAACTGTTTCCAAACGGGTGCACCTAGAATCATGGTACGCCGCTTCTCTGCCGAATGAAGATAAGAACATGTCTAGATCAAGTGGGTAGCCAAAGGGATAGCTTGCAAAAAAGAAGGAGCTCTTGGCTTGTTAAACACAAAATCATTAAGAACATTCCATATAGCCCAATGGACAAACTCCCACTCGACCTAGAAATTTAATTTTCTTATGAAGACCATCCAACACATTTCAGGGGTAGGTTGAGGTCATATGCCAAGTACGCCAAATGTTTTTTGTTATATTTTTTAATGGAGGACCACATGAATATTCTAATTTTTTGTGGTACCTTCATTCTCTAGATATATTTATACAAAAATGTATGGTATGACTGTTCATAGATTTGACCGTTGACATGCCATATGAGGTTAGCTTCCAAATAAAACATCCGTGTGGCAGCAGATGAAGAATTGATTCGGACAAAAAAGGGGGGTGGTGGAGTGCAGTTAAAGCAAGAAGAACTCTACTGCTAATTATTCATTCTTGTTACTGTGCATGGAAATAATTATTTTCATGTCTTTCCCCGCTTTTGACTATTTCAGCAAGAACCCCTAGTTATTTATTCTTATTGCAGGGTCCATGTGGCACATAATTACCCCCAACTATTTGATTTATCACATTTGCAATGTTATCCTTGTTCAAGAAAATGCTCGCGCACCACCTCATAACCTGCTGGGACCATCGTGATTTTTACTTATACAATGTCGTTGGCACGTTCTCTGTAAAATAAATGTCGTAGAACAACTCAAGTTAATTTTATGTCTTAGCTAGGAGCTTCAACGAGCTTAGCCGGTGTTGATATCTTGTTGGCGATGGATACTCCGATCTACGTTTCTAACAATGATGGTGGCCAGTCGAGGGAGTAATGTGCACCGACGTGGTCTCGGGGATCCATCGGCAATTCCCTATGTCGTCTATGCATATGTCTATGAATTACGTATCCCTAAATGCACATGGAGCCGACAAATCATGTGCCAAACCCGAATTGGACAATACCAAGCTATGCAAGTGAAGTGAGAAGTGATTTATTTGCCGGTATACTCGGGATGGTTTGCTTCTTATACAAGATCTTGTTGGCAGGCAACATCGTGGAATCGTTTGTCCTATGGTAAGTCGTAGTTAAGTATCCCTAGGTTATGGGCTTGATCCTCTATCGGGTAGGTCAGCGGGCTATGATCACTTTATCAATAGCCTTTTTCAAGGAAGGAGTTCATTATTCTTCTGAATTCTTTGCATAGATCAAAGGTTTTGCTCTATCATACACCTTGCACGTGCACCTAAAATTTGCACACAACTAGGATGTGGTAATCTTTGAACAACTCCCTGATTACTTCTCCGAGAACTTGAGGATTCGCCTTTGATTCACATCGAGTGAGGCATAATCTAGGGCATGAGATAGGTTAGAGAGGGGGGTTGTGGTTTAAATATGTTGATAAAGAGTGATGCTTTTGTGTGGTAGGGTGCGGGCATCTTCCGTGTGGGAGCTTAGGAAGAACTTGAGAAATGAAAAAGCGAGGTAAGGTGGAGCTGGGTTAAAGTAAGAAGCATAGCTATTCACTCTCCATGCATATGGCCGGTTTTATTGCATTATTTCAGTTTAGTTCACACACACGAGTGCATCGAATGGATATAAGGTCGTCCCATGTAACAACATTCTAAAATTAGGAAACATGGCACATATGCATCAACATGTTATGCATGTAACAGATAGCCATCCGTATTGGTGTATAAATCGCATGCAACCATTTCGAAACGGTTGGAACTAAAATCCATGGTACGCCGCTTCTCCGCCGGAAAGTTGGTAGCCAATAGGATAACCTAGAAAAAAAAGATCTCTTAGTTTGTTAAACAAACAATCATTAGGAACATTCCATATATCCCAAAGGACAAAATCCCATTCGAAATTGAATTTAATTTTTTTATGAAGACCATGCAACACTTTATGGTGGCAAGTTGAAGGTCATATGCATAGTACACCAAATGATTTATTGTCAATAATATTTTTTGATAGAGAACAACATGAATATTCTAATTTTCTATGTTACCTTCGTTCTATAGATATATTTATGAAAAAAAATCTGGTATGATCGTTCATAAGGTCTAGATACATAGATTTGACCATTGAAATGCCAGATGTTGTTAGCTTTCGAACAAAACATCCAATTTATGAAACAATTGTCCATTCATCAATCTTTGAACTAAATGCAGACAAATTTTCATTTATTACTTGTCAAAGCCTTTCTAAATGAAATATTTAACAATACTAACATCATATATAATAGTACCAAATTATGTACACGTCAAGGAGTGTAAATATTTTTTTCATTTTGTTTCTTATCAGTGTGAATGTAAGAAATGCAACTCAACTTCAAGAGACTATCCGGACTCACCAACGTTTTTCTAATCAACCCATGTGTATTCACGTGTTTGTAAAATAAATGGTACGCATATGTGCTAAGACAATGGCGGATACATTCACATTGTCCTTTAACCATTTTTCTCTGTATGTCACTTATACTACATGATTCGTCTGCGCTTCTTGGCTGCGGCAGTGCATGTCATAATGTTGGTGATGAATGTGTAGTTATAGGTTCCTTCTATGCACAAAATCGACTATCACATTAATACCATGAATATTCATTGATACAACTAAAGATGAAGGAAATACGACTAGAAAATTTTGGGTTGAAAAGACGCAAAGATTGTGGATTCCAATTATAATTTTTTCCTTAACTCAGTTGGATATACCTAATATAGTTTTAGCATTCGGTCAACGGCTACAACTCCAACCTCGAAAATTAAGAGACAAAAATCGAAAACAACAATATGAACTCCAAGTCTCTCTTGTGCAACAAAACAAAACAGCGAAATTTGAAAAGAAAAAACAGGGGTAAATGATACCCCCAAAACATGGTAATCAATCAAGATAACCTAAATTTCGTTTTGGAAAACTGAAGGGGATAAAAGAGCCTATGATCCATATAGGGAGTCACACTGAGTGAACCATCAGAACCGGTAGGGGGGGAACTGTCGATGGTAAATGGGGATGAATACCGAACTTTTTCTTGTGTGTGATGGGGATGGTGGTGGAGGTCCCGCGTGTGTTGCAGTGCGGGAATACATTATTTGGTGTGAGATAGGGAGAAGGGGTGGAGTGTAGTTAAAGTAAGAACCATAATTATTTATTCTAGTTTTAGTGCGCGGGAATAGTCGCATCTATTTCTTGTACTCTTTTGATTAGGAACAAGCTTCGTAATGTGCTGGTCACGACAAAACTGATCATTTTGTGGTAAATGAAGCTCCCCAAGATTAACTAGGAAATTAACACATAGAGATGTACACGGGAGAATCTTGGAGGCATCGTTGACATGGAAGTGGCAATAGCTATCGAATGCAGTAGTTTAGTTTTTTTTGTCTATTTTTGTAACTCACGTTCTTAAAAGAATTACTCCATGTACTATGTGTCTTTGAAGCACCAAAAAGTTGGCTAACTTAATAAGAAACTAATTAGATTAAATATTACTTTGTACCGGCATCCAAGAACGTGTTCCTTATGCGATGCATGGTTTGTTCAGTTGATAAGTGTGCATTATATACTTGTATGGTTTTTGGTCCATTAATAAATGAAAAATAGTTCCTCCGATCCATACATTGAAAATGCATATTTTGATGTGACACAAAGTTAGCTATAGAAAACCGAACGAATAACTTCTACTTTCATGGGACATCCAAACATAAATAATAAAGTATGAATATTTTTGAATGACCCTCACATCCTGCCAGAACTGTATTTTGATTCTAACTGAGTGAATGAAATAAAATTCTTGGGAGCCAAACGAGGTGTTATTTTTACCAACAAGGATGAATTTTTCATCATCTTCTGGAATGTCTACATTTTTTTTCTAAAAGGTGTGGTTCCACTCCAACAGTACTTTTATCAGATTCAGTGACATTTGCGGTATTATTTGTGACTAAGTAGAATAACTGGCATACATGTGCTAAGAAAAATGGCATACACACTCTACACGTGCTCCATTATCCATTTTTGTTTTGACGGGCCCAGATGTTTCGTGCTTGTGCGCCTTCAACACAGGCAACATGAGGCGGGAGCACCTACCATAATCCCTTTTGGTCTATCGGCAATTCCTGGTGCCTCCTATGCCAAGATCTGTCGAATTCATATCATGCACGCGACCTATAAAAATTAAATGATACTACAGCACCCTAATATAGAAAGGTAAACTGAGAAATAAGCCATTCAATGTTTCCTCGGAGAGAAGACTTGATCCTTATAACGTCTTGGGAGGCGGACAGTGACATGAAGCCAACTATTGTCAGGTAGGTAAATAGCGAGATGTCCTTCCGTTAGTAGTTTGGTGCTTTTGTAGGTCAGCTGGTATGAGTGCTTCCTCAACCATTAAACAACAATTGGATTTTGTTGGTTTTAAAAGGGTAAAATAACATTGTTGCTCTGAACTCCGTACCAAGAACAAAATGTCCCACCTACAACATGGTCTGTTATACAAAGATCATGAAGGTAAGTCCCAATGGCTATCATTCTATCCCCAAAAGAATGGAGCAATCTAAGTAGCGTGCCAATGCCGCGTTGTAGAGAATCATCACTCAAATACAAGGTTGATGAACTCGATGGAACTTTTTAATATCGGAACATTATTCAGATGGAGAAACCAGGATTTTGTCAGGCCTCATTATTTTGTGTACACTCAGTCAAGTGCATTTGTTTGTTCTCGCTTGAAAATAGATGTTCACCATATTTCATGTGTAGATAGTCTGGATCGTCAAAATTAGCACAATGTGCGATGTGAGAATCACATGGGTGGCCACCACGCCACGCGGTTATGCGATTCACGTAATACATTTCCTTTCTTACATGAAAGCGCATGGATTGGACCCAACCTTATGGAATGTGACGTGGCAACTACGGCCATCAGCATCGCGAAAGGCATACCCAGATTCTGAGTACGTCGATAGCGATGCTACAGCTACGGACGTGGGCTTACGGATAATCACGGGTTAGGTGAGTTTGTGAGGGGGTGGGCCCCCAGGAGAATTCATGGGGGGGATGGAGGAGAGTGCGAACTAATCACGGCGGGACACGTCCGCCCGTAAGGTTTGTCCCGTAAGTTTTCTTGTGTAGGTTAAGTATTACCGGGGTACGTGGACCACTTGCACTACTTGTATTTTTTTTGGAAGAACACTCTCGGTTAGAAAAGTGTGGTTTGATGGTCACCAACACTTGGATCTTTTTGTGGTATGATAGAACTCCCTATGGTTAACTAGCAAAGTAACCCATGTATGTATCGAGGAACCTTGGAGACATCATCGAAATGGAAGTGGCATTGATATCGAAAGAAGAATTTTATTTGGTTTTCCAATCTGCGGGATTAGAAAAATTACTCCCATGTGTGTGTGGATTTCACGCACCAAAGGGTTGGATAAAAAAATAAACTAATTCGAGTAAATTTCAGTTTGTGCCATCAAATAATGCAACTAATTAGATGAAACGTTTCACTTTGTGATGACAAGTACTTGCTCCGTCCTCAAATAATTGTACGTTTGGACATGTGTCTTAAGTCAAACTTTATTAACCTTGACCAACTCTCTCAAAGAAAGTAGTAGCATTTATGACACTAATTAATATCATTAGATTCATCTTGACATGTAGTTCAATAATATAGTAATTTGATGTCACATATGTTGCTAATTTTGCATAAATTAGTTAAATTTCAAAATGTTTGACTACTAAAAATAGAAAATGTACACTTACTCGCGGATGGAAGGAGTACCCCGTTCTTGAAAGTTATAACCAATGTACCCCACTTGAGAAACTTAGTGACACAAGAATCTTATCGGAAGAGACTAATCATAAGGTCGATGTGGAAAGACAATGGACCATATTCTTGTTTTAGCTGGCGAAACACTAGCAGGAATTCGGGTTGCTGACCCCGAAAAAGTAAAGATGCACGATAATTGGTCCATCTCCTTGACATAAAGTCCACTACTAGCCATGAGCCAAATTGCCATTCCATTCGCTAATAGTAGCCATACGAGTTGGCCCATTGTCACTAGGCAGGCTGGCAGATGGCGTTTGTATGAGACACCGGGTGCCATATCTTTTGTTTGGGTAGACGTTACATGGCAACAATAGAGTCATTTGTTGGTGTCACTTTTATGAGCCACCCCTCTTGAAATTTTACAGGGATTGTCGATGTTTCTTTTGTCATGTCTGAAAACAGCGGTGGCAACAAAGGCAAGAGTGCCTGTTGTAGTTTTGGTGACCTGTCATTAAATCCTGATGCATTCCAAGCCCATATATCTACCAGGTCATATCCCTTATTTTCATCATCACAACAAATCTAACGGGAGAATGCCAATGTTGAAAAGTACACTAAGAAATCATCTATTTGTCGATTGCTTGGGGAAGCATGCTTCTTCTTATAAAAGGTTTGGGTCATAAACAGTTACATGAAGTCGTTTGTTCTCCAACAGCTTGATAGTTGAAAGTGGTTGAACCCCTTCATTACGCCTCTCGGGTAGGTCAGCGTTATATGCTCGTTGGACTGACCCGGGGTCAGCAAGGTGTGGTTTCGTATGTAACACGACGCCAAAACCACTGACGTCAACGTTATGAACAACGACACTTGTATCTGGCTGGAAAGAAACTTCCCTTCGTTTCAGAATGAACAACGACACTTGTATCCCGCAGGATGTAGTGCACAACGACATTGAAGAGGAGCTGAAGCAATTGAAACCTAAAGGATGTTTTCTTTCTACTTGTGGCGGGCATGACATGGTCATGTTAGTATCCATCCGGCAAACACCAACCCTGTTTGCTACCTACACTTCAGCGGCATCGCCACCTGTCGTACTGCACAAACAAGCAATCCAGTAATCTTATTTTCTTCTCAAACGAAATTATGTACGTACATATCCTAGCCGGAAATGGCTTATAGAAAAAAATGTACCGCCGGTGCACCAAAATTCGGGTGCGCCGGCGCTATCCAACTACCCCGGCGCCCCACTACTCACGCGCGCCGGCGCTAACCCTCGACCGCCCCGACCCCTCATCTCGCAGCTACCCCCGGCGCGCACACGTCCTATGCGCCGGTGCTAGCACATGTATTCCCCGGCACACACCCTGCCCCGCGCGCCAGCGCTAACCCGCGAATACCCCCGACGCCCTCCAATAGGCAGCCGCGCCTAAGGATGGCAATTTTACCCATGGGTACAGGTACCCGCGGGTACCGTACCCGTATGGATAGGGTATGGGCACATTTTCATACCCATGGGTAGTACCCATACCCTACCCGCCAAGTCGCGGGTAGGGCATGGGTACAAACCTATACCCGTGGGTATACCCATACCCTACCCATTTATACTAACATATGGATCCTACTCGGTTGACTTACTAGATATGACCATGAGATTGTGATTTCCAAAGTTAATAATTGTCATGTATTCATCTACCTATTACTAAGTTGAGATAACTGAGTTTTTTTGACAAATATGCTACCAACAAATGTAAAAGTATGAACAATTTGTGTACTACTTGATCTACCCAACGGGTACCCAATGGGTACGGATACCCGCCGGGTATGGGTATGGGTATAATTTCATCCCCGCGGGTAAGGGTATGGGTAGAATTTTGTACCCATAGACTATATGAGTATGGGTATGGTATTGCTCTACCCTGCCCATACACTACCCATTGCCATCCTTAGCCGCGCCGGTGCTATATGGAAATTGTACATTATAGTATGCCCCTACCCACTCACCCCACCCAACCACAGCTACACAAAACAAAAACTACCCTATCTATCGCATCTAATCCATTCCCCTCTCCGCCGCCGCCACGCCGCCACCTCCGCCCACCTCTGTCTCCTCTCCTCCTCATCCCTCTCCAAGCCCCACCTCCCCCACCCTCTCCCGCACGGTAGCGGAGGCGAGCAGGCCCATCCAAGGTCCAGGCCCATCTCCCTCCTCCTCCCCCTCCTCCTGCTCGCTGGCGCGGCGGCGGCACCGACGCCGGCGAAGCACCCGACCCCAGCTCCCCTTCCTCCTCCTCCCCCACCACAGGAGAAGAACACGACCCTCTACGAGCTCCTCCCGCGCTACGGCCTCCCCGCGGGCCTCTTCCCCTCCAGCGTCACCGCCTTCTCGCTCGCCGACGATGGCAACCTCACCATCGACCTCGCGGGGCCCTGCAGCGTCCACTTCGAGTACCTCACCGCCTCCGAGGCCAGCGTCACGGGCGTCCTCCTCTACGGCTCCCTCACCGACCTCCAGGGCATCCAGATCCGCTGCTTCCTCATCTGGTTCGATGTCGTCCGCGTCAAGGTCGACCTGCCCCCGCCCCCGCGCTACGTCTACCTCGACATCGGATGGATCACCCGCAAGCTCCCCGCCAGAGACTTCGAGACCGTCCACGACTGCGAGGACTCCAACAGGAGGAGATGCCGCCTCTCCTCTACGCTCGCCACCGCCGCCACATGGTTCTAGGTCTGATGGATTCACCCCGCCCTCTTTTGAGCCATTTCAGTTCGATGGATAATTGATTTCTTCAGTCTTTATGCGGTCGGTTGTACTTATACATCAAAGTTGTGATCAGGAATATGTCTTTATCATGGTACCATAGTTTCGATGTTCTAGCTGACTGCTGCATTAAATTCTGTCTCTAAATATAATCACGAACCTTGCAGGACTTCTTTGCCCAATTTTAGGGGATGTGGAAGGTTTATAATTCTGTGGCAGCATCACATGAGGTAAATGCATAATTTTAATTTCCGTTCCCCTGCCTTTGTTACATCCATGTAAATGCGCCAATCATTCTTGTTCGTAATCTTCCATTCTTGTTCGTGATCTTCCATTTTGAATCTACGGTGGATTGTCTTCTGTGAGGCACACACACATAGTTTGGAAGTATGCATGTGGCAATGGATCTGTTGCTATGACTTTGAAAGAAACATGTTTAAAAAATATTTGAGACGGCATATTTTTTATTTTTGTTGTTTGAAACTATAGAGAACTTTGCAGATTTGTTGGACTCTGTTTGCCTGATTTGCTCTTGGCACTCTTCTCATTATGCATTTTTGCTCACTTGATGATTGGCGGACTTCTGTTACAAACTCTATTTATCTTCCGAGACTTTCTTGTGATGGAACTCCTATGTTGAGCCTTGCAAGTTCAGTTAACATGCCTTCTGATACTGTCTCCACCAAGTAACAAGTGTAACACTGTCCATCTCCTCTTCTGGCAAATAGTGAATGTGAACATAATATGTCATCCAAAACTTGGCCAGAATGAATCGCAAATTAAATTCGGACAAGCTTCCCCAGATTTCTGAACATCACCTAAATTTTAGGCACTGAATACAGCAAATGCAGAGTAGTAATAATGGCCGAGGCCTTGCCGACAAATTTGAAACCACCCCTGTAGCGAAATAAGGCAATGGCCCCAGAGAGTTGTTGGTTGTTGGCTCTTTACACCCTTATGTTGATGCTCAAGTATATCTTGCACCCTTATGTTGATGCTCGAGTATATCTTGCTGATTGGCTCTTTACACTCATAACTCATTACTTAAGAGTTGTCGATGGTGATGTTATAAGGTGATTTAGGCATTGAAAATTATGTGAGGACATTATTTAACCTCAGCTTGTTCAATCATATATTAGTTACCTAAAAGGCAAATTGCTGGACACATCAAGTACGTTTTAAAATGAATTCCATGAAAGCATGTTCTTCTTTAATTCAATGATTTTCAGAGCTAACTCATTGCCCATTGGCTGTACTTGCAGATATTTGCTACTCCAAAAGATCATCGGAAGGCAAAAACTTTGCATGATCATGTGTTTGTCTTGTCCATTGTGGATGACCACATCTTGGATCTCGTCCGACCCCAGTGCACCAAGACCTAGCAGGGGCTGAGCAGCAGGAGGAGATGGCTCCGCATCTGTACAAGCTATACTCGCCTCCGCCTCCCTTCCCAGACGGCTGCTTCGACGCCTCAACCTCCTCCTCTTCCTCCTCCTTATCGTCTCCTCCAAAGAAGTAAGCAAGCACCCTTTTTATTGCCCCTCCCTAATTAACATGCATGTGCCTTATTAACCATCCCGCCTGGTTTCGGTTTTGCTCCCTCAGATCAGTAGTGCCAGTGGTGTTGTCCACAAGCCTCCACTCGCGCCGGCGGCGACACAGGACCAGCAGCCCGAGACGCCGAGGGCGGAGAAGCCCACGAAGGGTGCGGTGGACACGGAGAAAACGGCCACGGAGGAGGAGCCCAAAGGTGGTCCCAAACGAGGCGGTGGAGGGATCTGTTGTGGCTTCTGAAGCAGCAGGCCTCATCTACGTCGTCGTCTGCGACGGACACAAAGCCACAGCGCCGCCTCCTCCGCCGCGGGCCGAAGCCGCCGGAGCAGGAGCCATCTTGCTGGTCTGTGCAAATATTACACACAAAAGGGATCACAGATTAGTACATCATGCGGAAGCGAAGTCCTACACATAAAATAATCCCAGCCAGCTTGTTCCACGGTCCCAAGCTGCCACCTGGGAACCCCGGACTACTAGTCGACGTCCACGAAGAAACCACCTAGCTGCTCGGTGTCGTCCTCCTCTGAAACAAATTCATAAAGACAGCAAAGAGAGACTGAGTATGACGTACTCGCAAGTTTAGTAGGGCGATATAGGCCAAATGCTGACGGAGGCTCTAAAGCTGTATAATAGCTATTTTGCATAAAGCTAGTTTTCAGTTATAAAAGATATAAAAGGGGTAAGAGAGTAAACTTTTCATTTTGGTTCTCAACGAACCATCTTGTAGCCAGAACCACTCAACTCAACCAAAGGCACTCCCTCGAATCCCCCTCGAGGAAATGAACCTTTATCACACGTTGATTATGCAACCTTTAGCTGCCATATCAATTAAGTTAAGATTCTCTATGGTCTCGTATATCCGTTCCCAAGTCGTCCATAACCGCGGACACGGCTTTTCGAAAAGATTAAACCCTGCAGGGGTGTACTATTTTACCCATTGGTACCGTCCGGCTCACCTAATTGGTCCTCTTCCGGGGAAGGCCGGCGAGCGGGCGCGGTTAGACCTTTACAATGCATGAGGCTTACTCAAGGACCATCAGTGTGCGGAAGGACAGGTTCAGCGCCTCCAATGCCCTGCCCCGCGGCCACATCCTAAACATCACCGTCCTCATCGTTTCTTTTCCACCCACACAACTCACGCGCAAATGGAAATAGCAAACTAGAGGACCCTTGACAAGCCCCTCACAAATTATTTGGTCAGTAAGGAGCCTTACCCCCACCAATGGCAGCACGCTCGATCTTGAGTCTAGAGACAAGAACTCGTACCTAGGGGCAAGGATGAGGCAAAACACCATCCCCGATGGCAACTCATCCCAGCCTTGTTAGCATTTTAATTAAGCATCAGAGTAACTACCATGCCCAAATCATTCCATCAACATCATCAATTATGGAATTAAACAACGGACATAACTAGCATTCTACTAAGCATAGCTAAGCATATAGATACAACAATTATATTCTTGTCTCCGGTCAACACATCAAACCTAGGGTTCGTAGGTAGGGATACATGTATTGGTTCGGGGATAAACATGCATTCATAGGATACTCTACATTTTGATCAAAAGTGACATTGGAACCGCATGCAATATTATGGTGGACAAAATAAGTTTATAAAACAATAGGATTCTAGATGCCAAGAAGGTTAGGTTATCTCTTGCCTTGCTGCCGGGGCGTGTAGTACGGCTCGTCGAGGTAGGTAGGGGTGACCTCAACTCCGGAATCTATCGATACCCAACAATAATACAAAAGAACAAATAAATCACCCGAAGAAAAGGTGCAATGCACAATCACATGATGACATGACAAGATTATGCAAAGCTATCATCACATGATTTAACTAACAATGTTAAATGGAGCGCCAAATAATTAGGACAATTATTTGGAAGCAACCCCATATTTACCTTAGTGTCCACCTTGTTTACAAATTATTACATTACTAAGAAGTGGATCAAATATGCATGAACATAACATAATTAAATAGGTTTTGTTCTTCTGATCATTTTGGTACCTTATTTGTAATTTTCCGAGTTCCGATGAATAAATAGCAATTTAAATAATTATTTGAATTTAATTCGTTTAATCATTTAAAGAATAACATGGAATAAATATTTGTGATCATGATGTAATATTAGCATGGTTTGATAGCATTTGAAGCACTGATCATTTTGATATTTTATTCATAATTTTTGGTTAAAGAAAGATCGAATTACGATTCTCCCAATTTTGGTATTATTTAACCCATTTTAGGAATTCTTAACAAACAGCAAAATTATTTATTCAAAAGGGCATGGTAATGCTACCAACAGATAGGTGATGGTTTTCTGATCAAATTGATATTTAATTTGCTGTATTTGAAGCAATATTTGAAAAGATATCACTTCTTTTATTTAGTTTTTATCTCCAAAAAGAAAAATTAAAAACCCTGGCAGGCCGGCCTCCAAACCGGCCAGGCCGGGCTCAGGGCCGGGGGGCGACCCGAAGCGGGCGGCCTCGTGGCCGGCCCAGGCTGGGCGCTAGGCCGGGCACCCTCCCGAGCCAGCCGGCCTTTGGGCCGGCCTAGGCCGGGGCACGGCCGGTCGAGCACGCGCGCGTGGCCGGTCAAAGCCGCGACCGGCACGGCGCGCGACGGCGACCACGGCGGTGAGCGACGGCGAGACGACGAAGGGGGGAGGAAGGGGACGAGGGAGGGTGTCCAGCTGGACCGCGAGCTCACCAGGAACTCGTCGGAGGGGGCGGCAAGGGCCGGGGTGGCCGGACGGCGTCTCGTTGGTGCTCGGACGGCGGCGGACAGAGCGGAGGAGAAAAGGACGGCGTCGATGACTTCGGCCGCCCCTTGTCGATTCACGCGGTGCAGAGGTAGAGCGCGTCGAGGCGGAGACGACGGCGTGCTCGACAGAGCTCGCGGAGGTCACAACGGACGGCGAGCTTGACGGCGG
Organism: Puccinellia tenuiflora; assembly: GCA_012064385.1. Classification (NCBI taxonomy): domain Eukaryota; kingdom Viridiplantae; phylum Streptophyta; class Magnoliopsida; order Poales; family Poaceae; genus Puccinellia; species Puccinellia tenuiflora. The sequence goes on along the minus strand of QRDG01000298.1, from coordinate 946,078 downwards.
CGAGGGGAGGCTTCGGTCGGTGTCGGGGAAGACGCGGACGGCCCGGTCGATTTGGACGACCCCCGAGCGATTGCTTGGACCACGACGGAGAGGGGAACGAGGCCCTCCTTTTGCCCCGCGCCGATCTGCTCTTGAAGCTCGCAAACGACGGCGATGCACGGCGGCGCGAGCTCGGACGCGGACAGCGCGGCGCGAACAGAGAGAGGGAGGAAGCGGGGGAGGGAGGAGGTGAGGGTGAGGGGGAGAGGCAGGGCGGCAGGGGCACGAGGCCCTCCTTGTCCACGCGGGAGCAGGCAGCGAGTGGGGGCAGGGGCGGCATGGGAGGGCACGGCCGCGGCATGGCGCCAGGGAGGCATGGCGCCACAGTGAGGAGGATGCCATTTTTCTGAAAAACCCCCTGGTTACTTTTCCCTTTTGCAGATTTTAAAACTATTAGGGTTTTAGGAATTTAGTTAAGGCATTTAACCATTTTCAAAAATTCTGGGAAAATTCACAGAGGCTCCCCATACCATTTAGCACCCCCACAAAAATTGATGTTGCAATTTAAATTGTTTTGGTTAACAACTGTTCATAGGATTTGATTATAGTCATTTTTGATAATTTCCAAAATATATTTATTTGGAGCACTTAAGCATTTCCAAAAATAATGAAATTATTTATGGAGGCTCCCAATATATTAGAGAAGCTCCCCATAATTTTATTTTGAATTTTTGGAAGTGTAACTTCGGTTCAAAAATAGGATTTGATTTGAACCAATTTTGGAATCTCAATTTTATATCCTTGCTTGTCAATAATTGGATTTTGACAAATTGTTATAATAATTAAACTTGGAACTTCCTGAACAATTTGGAAGTTCAAATTAATTTGGTTTCAACAATTTCAGCAATTCATTTGGTTTGAAAATTTTTGGGAAGGGTTTTGCTTCCTTTGTTTTAAAATTTCCATGTGTTGCTTTATTCAACTTAAGCAATTTAGATAAGTATGCCATGATGCAATGCAAAGCAAAAAGTGAAAATTTGGCCCATATTTTAGGGTACCAATCTGGGGCTGTTACACAAACAAAATATGAAAATCCTTGTATCGGCTTCTATGAAATCTAGAACTTCTGAACTAGAATCAGATTCGATATGTACAAATGTATGGGTTGCATCATGAATAATAATAATAAATTCCAATCCAATTCTAGGGGGTTGGAACATGAATAAACCCAATTCTTTTTTACCAGCAAAATATCAAATAGATCTCGTGGGTACGTACACACATGGACACGAAAAAGACCAATAATAGTTCCTCTATGCGCCATCTTATGTTGAGAATCTTGAGATGGAGAAGACACAAAACTACTGTCCTAGACAGTTTGTGCATGAATGGGCCTGTAGCAAGTAGGACCAGGATAAGCATATATAGTCGATGTCATCGCAAAGAAATCTAGTTGGAAAAAGTGGGATCTCACTAGAGTTCCCTGCAAGCATGCATTGTCGTGCATATACAATATGAGAGAGCACCCCGAAGACTATTTTAGTGATTTCTTTAAGAAGCCTATGTACTAGCTTGCTTGCAACAACATGATCTTTGCTTTGCCAAGAAAGCATGAATCGACAAAGACAGAATCACAGACATTGATCTACCTATTTTCGCAAGACATCCTGGCAGGCCTTAAAATAACAAGAGGAAGGGGACCCATGAGGTACCACAAACAAGTGGAAACCAATATGTTGACAACCGCAACATGTTCAAACTGTAGATTACAAGGTCATAAGTATCCACAATGTGGCAAGAAATTTAGGCCAGAACTGGCAATGAGAAGGACAAAGCACAAGGTAACTAGATTATATTTTAATTAATGTTCGATTACTTCTTTGGGCTTAAGGAGGATTAGTTTCTGTTGGTTTGCCCATGGGCCGAAGAACCTGTGTGGGTCTGACATTCTATAACAAGACAAAAAAACCACTGTCATTTGAATTCAAGATTTGTTTTTTTAACTCATGAACAAAGAAAGCCTAAAATTTACTTAGGCGCCTCCTCTTCCGCTAAGCGTACACTTTCCTTTATTGTAAGGCACTCCGCTAACGCGTGTAGTTGGTGACCACCAAAGTGCACACTGAATTATTTTTTAATCATGAGATAATTTTCCATGATTAATTAGGATATTAATTTAATTCATAATAAAATTAACACGGGACAGAATCTTGTTGGTCGTAGAAGTACATGTGTCTCCGTCGAACGTCAGGTCTGATTCCATATGAAGGTCGATGAGCCAAACTAGACAAACAGTGTAGCTATTTAAAGAAATATATACACACAATGCCATAATTATCATTACTCACAAGTGTTGTTTTGGGAATCAATTACGGTCTAAAAGCTCACCTAAAACAGTTTCTTGAACCAAAACGTGATACAAAGTTGGACCAAAAAGAATAGAAAAAGACAGTAACTGAGGTGCCGGCTAAACAAAAAAAAACGAGAAAAACACTATATAGAAGGCTAGAAAAAGAAACAAACTAGTCTGCAGAGGCCCATATGAGCGAACATAACAACCCAATCATGAAGGACGGCCTCATTGACAGTACTAAAACATCAATTCATCAAAATTGGAGTAAATATTTAGTGCATCTTTTCTCGATGTAGGAAACATTTTGGATTTTTCCTCCATATTTCTCTAGGAAACGGTTTGCTTCTTTAGAAAACCATGACGGAGCATAATTCCCGCTCCCGATAACACATCATGGCAAAACCAATGTTTTTCTGCTTTTAGATTCCTTTAGCAGAGCATGATTGATAGTACGAGGCTCGATCTTGGAGTAAATACATTGTGGTGTGCGGCTCGATTTTTTCATGCACTAGTTATTCCTGCTCTTGCATGCCCACAATTTTAACTCGAATGCACTCAACCATAAGTCCCGCTCCAATGCATTGGTTCTTAGCACTTAATCTCGGTAGTAGTTTAGTCTAAGAGACAACCACCCCAATGCATTATATTTTAAATTTTCTATCTAAATGAGCTGATATTTAATGATTTTAAACTAATTCTTATAAGTATTTTGGGCGTAATGAATGTTTACCTATGATAGCTTGTAAGGTTTGTATGCTTTTCTAAAGATGCAGCGTTGCTCTCTTTACTCATTAAATACAATGCCACATTAACATTTTTCCCATGATACCATGCTAACAAATTAGCATTTGGACAGGCCTTACTAATCAATACATGCGTTTTTTGGGGGCTCCGATACAAGTAAATAATTGATCAAGAGGATAAATTTCAAGGCAAGAAATAATGGGCATTACTTTTGGAGCGATTTACCAACAAGTGTATAATGGGCATTAATTTCATGCAATTCTAGGACCTCTGAAATTTCCCCTAGGGCCTTATAAAATCATACTGATGGAGTACTACCAATAAACATCACGTACATTTCTCTCATGGCAACCAATTTTGAGCCCTCGGTGTGGAGCGACTTCTTTCTCACTTACGAGCCCAAACCACTGAAGGTATGGTTTATTAATAAATATTTTTACAGGTATTAATTTTGCACTATGTTGTACTCATTTTTTGAATTTTTTATGTTGTACTCATTCGAAATATATAAACACGATTTAGCGAAGTCATTGCCGTTTGTGATGTTCTCCATGGTGACTGGTCATCTGTGATGTCTTGTTTTTTATAGTCAACGCAATTCTATAAGTGAAACCAAATATATTTTTCCCATGATATTAGGAGAAAAACTAAGTTGATTATTAACCTGTACCAATAAGACATTGCTTTTAGTATTCCTCATTCTAAAAAAAAAGTGATGTTTCAGACATGTTTCAGAGAAACTTCTAAGCTGTTCTTGTAATTGCGGCTCTAACTAATTTGAAATAACATTTGCCACATATTTTAGAATATTATAGTATGTTGAGTTTGATGCAAATACAATATTGGACAATGTAGTTAAATTATATCTTCAGAACATAGTCAAAAACATTATGACCTATGATGCTTGCTTGATAAAGGATTTACATCATAATCTGATTACACTCATGAAATTACTATGAGACTCGAATTTAGAGGGATTGTCACATACATTCAATTGTAATTTAACGGGATTCAAAATTACCACTAGACTCTGTTAATTTGAAAATATTTGTAAGCAGGAGACATGCAAATATGGGTGCGTGTGCATGCACATACGTTCGAAACAATTTAAAAATATGTGTGATGATGCAGCGTTTTTTCAAATAGAAGTATTTTCTATACTTAATGAAATATGGTATTTGTTTATAAAAAACTTCAATCTAGGGAAAAACTTGACAATAATGTATATGTTTCAAATACTATTTTGTGATAAAAACCTTTAATTTTGCAGTCATCAATATCCTTTGAATTATATCTCTTTTTGAAATCCTCGGGTGTTGTGAATGCTTTTTTTAATATATGTACTTTCATAGTTACTACTATGTGAAAACTTACCTATTGGCTGTTTGTTCAAGTGATATGTTAGCGACTAGTTTACTTACTTGTGTCCATTATATTTATGCAGAGGTCTGAGGAATGGATGAAACTCAGAATCGACAAACTGAAAGAAGAAGTGCGCATGTTGTTTAATAATTGCAATGGCAAGATACAAATAATGAACTTGGTGGATGTAGTCCAACGCCTAGGAATAGATCACCTCTTTGAAGTACAAATAGACACTGCACTAAGAGACATCCATGGAAGTGAATTCTGTTGCTCTAGCCTCCACGAGGTTGCTCTTTGGTTCCGCCTTCTTAGAGAACATGGCCTCTGGGTGTCTACAGGTATCCATCTACAAATATATGAATTTAATACTTTACATGCATGATCCCATTAAGAAAATGAATTAACAAGAATTTGTCTTGCAGATGTGTTTCAAATGTTCAAGGGCGAGGATGGGAGCTTCATTGAGGATATAACAAATGAACCACTAGGACTCTTATCATTGTACAATGCAGCTTATGTTTTTTCTGATGGAGAGCCGGAACTTGAAGAGAGTATCACTTTTGCGCGGCATCATCTAGAGTCATTGGAACCAAAACTTGGGTCGCCTTTAGCTGAGCAAGTAAAGCGTGCCCTTCATTTACCATTGCCCAGGACGTATAGGAGGTTGGAGGCGCTGCACTATATGCCAGAATATGAACAAGAAGACGGGCATAATCCAATTCTCCTAGAGCTTGCAAAGCTAGAATTCAATGCCCTACAGTGTGTCCATTTGAAGGAGCTAAAAGATATCTCTAAGTACACACATGCACATTAGCACTACCTTTGATATATATCTAACCATATGTATTCATTAGCACTACCTATATTTTATCAATAATAAATTAATAATATATAGATATTTCAGGTGGTATAATGATCTTTTTAGATCAGTGGAGCTAAGTTTTGTACGGGATCGTGTGGTGGAGTGCTACCTTTGGGGCTACTCGTTGTTCTATGAGGAAGACTGTGCGCTTGCACGGATGATATTCGCCAAGTTAACTTTTTTGCACACATTGTTGGATGACGTCAATGATGTTCGTGCCACCTTAGAGGAATATCGCCTCTTAGATTCAGCCATACAAAGGTTTTATCTCTCAGTAATCCATCTTGTCAGCACAAAACAGTTAATTTAAATAATGCTAGTTTTAACTAATTACCCAGCAACACAGGTGGAATGAGAGTGCCATTTCTCTCGTGCCAGAGTACCTGAAGAAGTTTTATAATAAACTGTTGATATGCTTTAAGGAGTTCGATGGTGAGTTGAGACTCAATGGGAGATATCAAATTGCCCACTTAAAGAAGGAGGTACAACATTAACTATCTTTCTTACATCTTTAAATAGAAGACATATGCATCTTTTACATACTTGAAGAACGTGATCACAGCAAAAAACCAGACAATATGTGATAATCAAAACTAAGTGAGGGTGGTAAACAAGTCAATGAATTTTAATTAAGATTCGACTTGATGCTAATTGTGGAAGATCGATCATGATGCAGTTCCAAGACCAGTCGAGTTTTTATCTCCAGGAAGCTGAATGGCTACACCAAAATCACACGCCAAGCTTCAAAGATAAATTGCATTTGTCTGCCATGTCCACGGGTGTGCCAGCGCTATGTGTGTATACAATGGTTTGCATGGGTGATGCACTGCCCACGGGAGCACTTGAGTGGGCAGCTGGATACCCTGACGTCGTCATGTCGTGTGCCAAGATTGGGCGCTTAATGAATGACCTTGCTGGTTCATCTAAAGTATGTAACATCTGCACCTTATTTTACAAAATGTTTGTTTCCTTCGTAATCTTGCAGAGTTACGTAGTAATAGTATCTGATTACTTACGCATGGTTGCATGCACACATACAGCGTCGGAAGAACAAGGGCGACGTGGACAACTGTGTGGAGTGTTACATGAGTGAACATAAGGTCACCGAAGAGGTCGCCTTTGCTGCCATTGATTCACTGATAGAAGATGAATGGAAGACCATCAATCAAGCTCGATTCAAACATCGTGAACTGCTCCCGGCAGTGCAACGGGTTGTCAACTTCACTCTCAGTCTTCCAGTCTACTATGGTGATAGGAAAGATGGCTTCACGTTCAGCACACATCTTGATGGGATCATTGAGAGCCTCTTTGTGAAGCCCATCCCCATATAGACTGTAATAAGTCCATCTAAGTATCGCACATTTCCGCATTTTTTCATACGTTCAACTTGGTCGACTTCCGTACTTTTAATTTTTGTCAAATAATACATCTTGTTATGTGGGATTGACCATTGAGTTTCCATAAAGGGCGATATGCCCTTGTGTGTATATCTTTGTGTTATTATGGAGCACTTTATATTTGTGCATAGCGGCATAGGAGATTTTATTAACACTCACGAGCCAGGTCTGCTTATCAGGAGTGTTAGTAAGGTACAGTGAGTTGCCGGAAAAGATTTTTTTTACTGTCATCTCTGTATCAGTGAGTTGGAGTTAAATCTGGGAAGGAAACAACAAAGGTATTACTCCTAACCAAACACTAATTCAGTAGCTACTTTACTGCCATGTACTTGATGAGCCCAAACAACAACTCGTAAAGGGAAGTTGACTGTCATGCACCCCATTGTGCTGGACTCCCTTCAGCATTCACAAGTGAGAGCTGAAGTTCCTATTCAAAGCTAGGGAAGAGTTCAAGATCGTGACACAAGCTTTCTGCGTGCTCCTCATGTATCCTTTTTCCTCTGTTTGTGACAGATGCTTCTAGCACTCTTTCCCATGACAACAGTGGCTACATGAGCCGAGAGTGGAACTTGTAATTTTGGTGCTCCATTGATAATTTCTGGTGCCTCCTATGCCCATATATATCAAATATGTTATCCATAAGGTACAAGGACACAAAAAATAAAATGGTGCATGACAATTCCATGGTAAGAAAGTAGAACAAGAAGTAAGCTATTTATGATTTCCTTGGGGACGAAACCTTGCTCCTTATATAGGACTTGGATGGTCGACACCGACATGAAGCCATCTGTCCTCCGTTGGGTCGATGTGTTAGACTTCCTTTGTTATGAGCCCAACTCCCGGTAGGTCTGTGGCTATGGCCGCTCTATAGGTAATAAAAATACGATTTACGTACTTCCCTCGTACCCCTCTATCTTTTTTTTACTTTGTTAGTGGCATATGTTTCTTACTTCATATCTGGTGGTGCGGACATAATGTAGGAGTTGGAATTTTTGTGAAATCATGTAATGATCTGTATCTTTCTGCAACCACATGACGAACAACATCATCATGTAATAAACTAAAACAATTCACCGCAAAAAGGATACAACATGATTTTCTTATTATTTGTACAAGGAAAAAAAGTAAAAGGCTTACAGGATTCTAAGCGGCCTGGCTGAGTTGTACTTGTATCTTTTCAGCCTGATGCACTATTTTCAATGGCTTCTGGTACGTGTTAATTGACCCTCGTGGCTGGGCTAAGTATCGATAATATATAGGAAAATATCACCTTATCAAAGGTACAATTGAAGAGGCTTCTCCCTGCTCGGCACTAGTCGCAAGGAGAAGAGAAGTAGGTGTGGCGATGAGAGAGAGAGGATAAGGGAGATGCAGTTTTTGCTATTTTAGAGAAAAAATTAAAAATGAAATATCTTTAGAATCGTTCATCCGAATTACGTACGAACCGCTTTCACTATTGCATTTATCACGTCAGATATTTCCAAAACTTGATCACATGTTGGTAGGTTTTGGCGAACTATTTTAGAAGATTTGAGTTCAATCTCTAATTCTTAGTTTTGGACATTTTTGTGTAATGTATTTCTCATGTAATTGTATTACTTATTATTTATTGAATATTTTAATTCAGAAATCTTATATTCTGAATATATTCTTAATTTATATTGTGATTATGTCATAATGACTTTTAATTCTCTTATCATTATAGTCTCATTTATGCAAATTGTTTCTGTAACCTTTTTTTTTTAGGAAAAGGTCATGCCGAAAAGGATGCCCTCTCCATCACCTATGGAGAAGTAGGTACGCAAAAAAATCTCATGTTGGATGGTCAGGCTTAGTTCTCCAAAATTGAGACCCCTCCCACCAAGCAGAAGCTAGGAGAGGGCAGTCCTGCAGGTATTTTCTTTTAGCGAGCTGCAATCAAAGGGCCCCCCTCATCCCTAAGAATCCACCACACCCATATAAGTGAAGGGGTCGTTGCATAGAAAACAAAAAATTTCCTACGTAACAAGCGGAAGAAACCCCATGATCTAGATCTATTAGACGAAGGTAGCGAAGTGGAGATCCAATCTCTTACCCTTGAAGATCGAACAAACGCGTTTTTTCGGTGCAGGGGTTGGATAGTCGATCCCCGCAACTAGACTCGTCTAGTCGCGAGGAGATGTATTTCCTCGAAGATCCAATCCGATGAAGCGCCGCAAGAGCAGCACCTCCGCGGTATCCACACGTACGGCTCGATGTAGATTCCGCCTTCTTGATCCCGCAAGCAAGGAGGGAGTGGTTAGATAGATCTCGGCACCACGATGGTTGTGGTGGTGTTGATGGTGAAGATCTCCCACGGACAGGGCTTCGCCAAGCCGTGCAAGAGGGAGAGGAGGAGGAGGAGGAGATGGCGCAGCAGCCCTACGGGAGGGGTGGCGCGGCAAGGGTGGAGGTGGACGGCTAGGGCAGCAGGGAGGGGCGGCGGCTAGGGCAACAAGTGCCTCTCCCTTGGCCGCACCCCACCTTATATAGGTGGAGGCCAAGGGGAGGGGTGCGCCCCAACCTAGGGCCGGCTAGGGCAAGTGCCTTGCCCCCCTCCTAAGCCTGGCCGGCTGCCCTAGTGGGCTGCCTAGTGGCCTGGTGCGGCTAGCCCTAATGGGCTACTTCACCACCACTTTGGCCCATGTGGGTCCACACCCAGGTGGGCTCCACTTCTAGACCCTTCTAGAACCTTTCAGAAAAAATCCGGAACCCTTTTAGAAAATTCCAGAACTTTTCCGATACCTCCGGAAACCACTTTCCTTATATGAATCTTATTCTCCGGACTCTTCCGGATCTCCTCGTGACGTCTAGGATCCCATCCGAGACTCCGAATCAATATTCATTCATACCATCAATTATCTCATCGCTAACCCTGGCTACATCGGAGCGTTAAGCGTGTGACCCTACGAGTTCGAGAACATGTAGACATGATCAGATCAATAATCAATAGCGGGACCGGGATGCCCATATTGACTCCTACATATTCAACGAAGTTCCTTATCGATTGAACCACGATGCTGGAGATTCTTAATCTTGTATATGATTCCGTTTGTCTCACCGATATTTAACTTGCCCGAGATTCGATCGTCGATATCTCCATATCTAGTTTCATCTCGTTACCTGGCAAGTTCTCTTTACTCGTCCATAATATAGGATCTCCGTGATTACCACTTAATCACATGGTTGCAACCTTTCTGATGCTATATTACCGAGTGGGCCCAGAGATATCTTTTCCGTCACAAGGAAGGACAAATCTCACTCTTGATTCATGTCACCCAACAAATACCATCGGAGATACCTGAAAGCCACCTTTATAATGACCCAGTTACGAAGTGACGTTTGATGTCCATAAAGTATTCCTCCGGTAAACGGGAGTGACATAATCTCATGGTATAAGGAAACTATACTTGGCATATACAAAAGCGTTGACAATGAAACTGAGTGACACGATCATTTGCAACTCTTTATTATTGGGTCTTATCCATCACATCATTACTCCTAATGATATGACTCCGTTATCAAGTGACTATAACAAGTCCATGGTTAGGAAACTCTAACCATCTCTTGACTAACGAACTAGTCTAGTAGAGGCTTACTAGGGACACCTGGTTGTTTATATTCCACACATGTATTATATTTCCAATTAATACAATTATAGCATGGATAATAAACTATTATCATAAACATGAATATGCTAATAAACCATTTTATTATTGCCTCTAGGGCATATTCCCAACAATAAGCATAAGCTATTCATGCACCGAGATGCTAGAATAAATATGCCCGCGAGCTCCTTAGGGCCACATATATATATCAACCCACTAAACCATATGATACTAGCACCAGTTGGCCGCCTACCAGAAGAAACATATACATGGCGAGGCTAGAGAGGCAAGAATCGATGAGTACGGACTATCTCCCCTTGGAGGTGAACCTTTCGCGCATGGTTCCGCCTTCGACTTGGACCCACCCTGCTAGCGGGTCCAAATCCTTGATCAGGGTCCTAGAGTCATTGAGCGGCATCCCAGGTGATAGGGAAGGAAGACATCTTGTAGTTTAGGTTGTCCACAATGAGTTGCTGCTCCTTAGGGAATACCTCATGACCAGCACCTCGTTTTATCAAAGTTGATTTTGAGGCCCTACATGGCCTCAAAGAAGAGTAGGAGGAAATTAAGATTGGTAATATCAAGTTTCGATCACATCCACCATGACCACGGTGTCATACGCATATTATTGGAGATGGGTGACACAACCTCTAGGGGTAATATAGCTGGTCATCTTAGCTTTCTCCAAGATAGCCAAATCATCTACCACCGTCATGGATATGTGGAGATTCAAGAAAAGACGAAGGTGCTTCAGACACTCCATCACTAAAAATAGTCGTGTCATGTGCGGCTTAGCGATGACTCGTTGGATGACACGGATCACAGTGATAGGCCTAGGGTGGCGTCTATCCGTGACCCCCGCTACTACCTTGGGGACGAGGATATATAATCACACCAAAACTAAGACGAGCCAAGGACCAAATATCTAGCGAGACTCTCTCTTTTCTTTGTTGGCCGCCGAGTCAAGCGAAATCAGTCGGAAGCAGATTTCCTCGTGCGCCCAGAAAACGTACATGGAATGCATTTTTAGGTACTGTACAGGACTTCGAGCAGTAAATATGGTAGGAATGGTCTGAAGTTGTATAGATGCCAATAGGGTAGAAGTGTCAAGACCATTCTTCCTCCATAATAGCGCCTGTAGCTCAGTGGATAGAGCGTCCGTTTCCTAAGCGGAAGGTCGTAGGTTCGACCCCTACCTGGCGTGCATTCTCCTTTTTGTCGACTCTTTTTTCCAAGAGAGATCCAGCTCGAGCCTACCCGAGGCGAAACCATGGCGGGAATGCTCGGCGTTGGCGCCACCCGTTCCCGCCTCCTCCTCCTCCGGAACTTCCCAACACCGCCACTATCCACCGTCCGTCTTCTCCCCCTTCCCCTCCATCCCCAATCCCGCCGCCTCCGGCCAGGAACCCTCGTCACATCCGCCGCGATGGCCCACACCGCCGCCACGGACTCCATCCAGGAGGAGCACCCCAAGGTAGCGCCGTCGCAGCCGATGCTGCTCAAGGTGAAGAGGCTCTCCCCCTACGCGGTCCTCCCGTCACGCGCCTCCGCGCACGCCGCCGGGTACGACCTCTCCAGCGCCGTCTCGACCGTCGTGCCGGCCCGCGGCAGGGCGCTGGTCGCCACCGACCTCTGCGTCGCCGTCCCCGAGGGCACCTACGCGCGCATCGGTACCTTGCCGCTTCTTCTCACCCCCTTCCTTGATCCATGTCTGCTCCGCCCTTGACGTGCTCGACGGAATGATTTTGTGGCTGCAGCGCCGCGGTCGGGGCTGGCGTGGAGGCACGGCATCCACGTGGGCGCGGGCGTGGTGGACGCCGACTACCGGGGCCCCGTGGGGGTGCTGCTCTTCAACCACTCCGACGCCGACTTCGCCGTGCGCCCCGGGGACCGCGTCGCGCAGATGGTCCTCGAGCGGGTCGCCACGCCGGAGGTGGCTGAGGTGGATGGCGACCTCGACGGCACCGCCAGGGGCCAGGGAGGCTTCGGGTCCACCGGCGTCTAAGTTGATCAGCGGATCAGCGACTCGGGGTAGTTGGTAATGTAGTTGTCATGGTGCCCGTCGCGTTTCTGAACTTGCGTGTGAACCCAGTGTAGAAACTGAATATGTAAGCTAGTTTGGCTAGCGGTTTTGGAGAAGAGGAGAAACTGCCTGTTCAATCATGATGTATTCTTCATGAATTCCCATCATGGTGAAAAGAAACAAAGAAAACCACCGTTTGCCTGGTAGATCATGATATATGCATTGTTCTGAATTCCCACTATCTACAAGTCGCATCTCTGAATTCTTCGACAACCCATGATTCTTGCTCGACAAGCATGCTGCTACGACACTAGGATTTACAAAACCCTGATGGAGGAGATATTTGACTTGTCGGAGAAGAGCTCCCAATGGCGCCTCTTGGTCCATGCTTTGATGCTTTGCTTCAGGTTCAGACAAGTCAGCCTGTCTACAGACTACAAGACTACCTTTCTTGAGGTTATCGGCCCCCTGGGCTGGGCGTGGTGTTCTGACCTCACATCGCGTCTCTGAATTTTTCTGCAGCAATGCATGATTCGATTTCGTGGCGGCTGCCGAACGAACTACACATGATGTAATTTTTTGCGGGCTTACTACAAAGTTTCCAGTATGCACAAATAGAACATACTTGAAAAAGGTGGTCATTGCCCGGGACATTTATATTTCAGATCATAGTACATAGACTGATATTTCAGATCAATCTCAAAGCTGTACATTGCTTGGTACGCTTTAGAGTGACTCAAGATGGCGGCCACTGCCATTTTGAATGCAAACCAGTTGAACACCTCTGGAGAATGGCAGGACTAGTACTGGCTTTACTACAGTGCTCAAGGCCGACTGATGTGCATGTACCAGCTTGAAATAGATAAGCGCATAAAGGATTGTATATTGGTCTGGCCAAGAATTGGAAACCTGGAGACCAAAGAAGAAATTCAACGCAAGTTGCCAACTTGGTGGAAGTTCACAGCCAAGAATTCCATGGACACTTTGTAAAGAACTCAATTCAAAACAGGGCACAAGGAGAGCCAAAGAGATGGAATCCGCCTTCTCCATCTATGCTCAAAATTTAGATCGATGGAGCTTTCAAAGAGGATTCCACTAAAGGTGGTTGGGGATGTTCAATGAGGAGGAGTAGAAGCGGCAGGAGCAAGCAATCTGCGGCTGTCGCGACGACGCGGTAGAAACTGAATATGTAATCTAGTTTTGCAAGTGGATGGCTTAGACTAAAGGGTATGACTAAAATAAACTGCTGGTTGAATGAATCATGATGTGTTCTTCTTATGTTCCCGTTATCTAAATCACATGTCTGAATTTTTAATGCATAGCTGCTTCAGGTTCAGACAGAGGCTTATTATACCCAAAAGAAAAATGAAGTTAGGGTATGCTGATTTTCCCTTTATACAAACAGAAATTTATCACGAGATTGCTTCTTTTTCTAGCATGCTCTCTGGCCTTTTCGTATAAACATTATGGTCGGGCACTCATTTATCTGAAACTTTATCATTCTCTCAGTCTGATGGTATACACTTGCACAAGACAAATGTTATTGTTCTGCAACTTAAAATGTGCTGCACTCGCACCACTAGATTCCACTAGTGGTTGAGTCTATGTTGTTAATTCATCCCTACCATTTGCTCGTCCCTGAAAAAATTCTTAAGAGTGTCATCCGACCGTGACCTTATTCTTGGCTTCAGCTATTTGCATTGGAATGGTTTCATGTATTCGGGTGTCCTACTGAATGAATAAGCTGCAGGACATCCAGATAGGTTATTTGAGATAACCAAGCATGAGAAATTACTACATCTAATTTGAACATCTTCAGTATCTCGCTAGCTTAAATATCTGACTATTTGCCAATTTGTACAAAAATAGTACAATTTATGAAAGCGAGATTGGAGGAGAAGGTATTCAATGGGAAAAGAGTTCCCAATGGCGCTGCTCGGTCAAACATCTGCCAATTTCATGTCATTACAGAGCTAGGTCACACCAACTGCAGTAGCCGTCCATCAAGATCATGGACATTAAAAGTAGCAGAATCCAAGCAACGCAAAGGCATGACACAGCAGCACAATTTTAGACTACGCAAGGAAAAGCATGTAGAGCGCTTCTTCAACCTATACTGAAGAATGCCAATCTTCAAACAGGCGCCACCGCAGAAGCATGTGCAATGATGCATACAACACGCTCAAACCAACAAGTAAAGCAAATCTGATCAACACAGAATAGAAAAAACCGGAATTCGCTAGACTCAATGGTAGTTTAACAATCCAGCAAACTAAAAACATGTTCCACGACAGAAGGTCCACAAACCTAAATTTGTACAAGGCAGACGAAAACACCTAGGCAATAAGAGAACGAGGTTCCTTCTCTTAGAAAAATAAGACGAGAAACTGCATGAGATAATGCTTATAGCTAGCAGACGGGCAAAAACATCCGTTGAAAGAATGACGCTTCTTCTATCTATTGAGCTCTCCTCATGCTGCACAGATCTGGAAGCTTCATTATTCCTCAGGCTCAGTCATCAACGAATCCTTGCCATTTTTTCTTTGGTACCTGCCATCGATGGATGGATGAACGGCATAAATGAAACGGAGCAAGATGACATGTGCAGGTGAATAAGAAAGAACAGAGGGGTTGCAGGTCGTGTTGAGTGCCGAGTGGGTTGATACTTACTGATTTAGTTGGAACCACAGCACTCTTCTTTCACAGATGGTTGTGGAATTCTGAATGTCACTGCATCTACCGTCTTGTACACAGCACCAACTTCCTCACTGAAAACAAAAGAATAAAGTCACATCTCTGAATTCAGATAGTCGAAACCTCGTAAAAACAATCGGCAAAAGAAGCATCAGTGTTTGTCTTGATTAGATAACACCATTCATCATCAACCTAATAAAGCATCTACTTAAGCAGAGGTGTGTGTAATAATCACAGGGTTAACTGAACCACAATACGCATCAAATTTCTACTTGTATCTGCTCATATGTAGAAGGAATTTAAAGATACCAATCCCATTATCTTAAATAAAGTGTATAAACAAGACAGTACTGTCAATATCAGGCTAACACGACAAATTAGAAGCATGGTGAGGCCAAACAGAATCAGTCAATTTTACTAGATAGATGACGTTGGCAGCATTCACATTCCACAAACGAATTGACAGGCTGACAAACAAGGGTTTGCCTATGTCTCAGTTGACTGAGAATTTCTTAAGTCTCAATCACCTAGAAAAGTGCAACTGCAGTTCAAAAAAAAGTGTAACTCGAACGAGTTGCACTTTTCTGGCAGAAAAGTGCAATTGCACATTTCTCCCAGAAAAATGCAACTCATGCATATTTTTGTGGGTGACTGAGACATAAGAAAAAATCAGGCGTCTAAATCACCTCAGAAAAAGTGTAACTGCAGTTCAAAAAAAAGTGCAACTAGAACGAATTGCACTTTTCTGACAGAAAAGTGCAATTGCACATTTCTCTCAGAAAAGTGCAACTCATACACATTTTTATGGGTGACTGAGACATAAGAAAAAATCAGGCGCCTGAGAATTAGCAAATCCGGACAAACAAAGACCTTCTCATTTAATTTTTATAGACTATTAAATTCAACATGCAATAGAAACCAGATGAAAAGTGCATTCCTATTTTGGAAAGATCAGAAATTGCACAAGCAATTTAAAAGATATATATCAGGCTGACAAACAAAGACCTCTTCAGTGAATTTAAAAGGGCCAGAAGATGCAAGGGATTTAAAGACAAACAGTGCATAATATCTTGTCGCTGCTATTTACAAAAAGCAAGACCAACTTTCTGGTAACAATATATAGCCCAAACAGCATGAGTCCAAACAGCATGAGTCCAGATCATGCTATTTATAAAGACATTTTCAGTCCAAAAAAATAATCAAGATTGACTTTCAGTAAATTTTCAAAGACAGTGATACCATCCACATTCCACAAACAAATTGACAGGCCGACCAATGAAACCTAAAGGGGCATGATCCAGTTGACAAACAGTCGACACGTCTAGTCATTATGCGTGCTGATATCACAATGGATGTATAGTGCGTTATTAACATGTTAAATTGACTAGGACTCAAAGACTTCTAGGAAAGTAAAGGCATATTTCCAATCTAATAGATCGTGAAAGCTATTCATCTAGAACTAGTCAGTCATGCAAACTGAAAAGCCTAGAAAGCAGCAACACTATCTGTTCTAGAAAAGCAGCAAAATCCTCTGTTTTAAAAAACCAAGAAATTTACTCCAGAAAAACATGGCAAAAGCAGAAAATGTTCTCTGTTCAAGGAAAACAGAGCAGAGTACATCTCATAATTAAACTGATTTTGATGCTAACTGAATAATGCAGAGCAAATTTCTCTGTTCTGGAAAAGCAGAGCAAATTTCGGTTTCCAACATAAAGCTGCAGACTAAAATCATCAAAATTCTCTGTTCTAGGAAAACAGAGCAAGAGTACATCTCATAATTAAACTGATCGATGCGCTGTTGCTAGGTAGGAGGATGATAGGGGGGTCGATTTTGATTACCTGTAGATCTCAGTTTGTGAGCCGATGTAGGGGATGAAGTCGCTGTAGTAGTTGCCCCCGACGAGTGGTCCGATGCTGCGCGTCTGCCGGCCGTCCAAGTCCATGGCGATGACGAGCTCTGCGCGGGAGTCCCAGACGACGACCTCGGCGTTGCCCTGGGAGCGCAGCAGCGTCATCCCGTCGTGGCAGCCGGCCTTCTCGCCGTCGAACTGGCCGGCCCACGCCCACGAGATCTCGGCGCCAGGCACCAGGTAGAGCGCGGCCACCTCCTTGAAGCCCTCGTCGGCGCAGGCGACGCAGAAGTTTCCCTCCATCTCCCCGATCTCCCACTGGGGGCGGGTGGCCACCTCGTGCGGCGCCGGGATGAGGTCGACGCAGCCCGTCTCCGGGGTGACGCAGAGGATGTGTCCGATGGTGGTGCGCCAGAAGGCGCGGCCGAGGGCGCCGACGCCGGTGGAGGCGATGACGGTCTCGGGCGCGCAGATGTCGCCGCCGACGGTCCAGGCCCAGGTGCGCGTGGAGAAGGACTCGACGGCCCAGACGCCGTCGCTGACCTGGAAGGCGACGACGACGTGGTAGTGGACGAAGTCGGCGAGGGCGCCGTTCCGGGGCGCGTGGCGGTGGTCGAAGGTGATGACGACGGCGGGGTCGGCGTCGAGGCGGTGGTCGCGGTTGTGGGGCGGGAGGCGGACGCGGCGGAAGGTGGCCGGGTTGGCGACGTAGTAGAGGCCCGACTTGGCGCCGCGGAGGCAGACGAGGCCGCGGGCGGAGGCGAGGATGGAGACGTCCTCCGGGAAGGCGGCGAAGGCCGGGTCCGGGATGAGGCGCTTGGCGGAGGCGGCGGCGCGGAGCGGGTCGAAGGCCGCGTAGGCGACCGAGTCCCAGGGCGTGTGGTGGAACATGCCGGAGAGCGGGGCCGCCGCGAGGGAGTCCTCCTCGTCGTCCGAGGCCACCTCGTAGGGGTCGGCGTCCGAGTCGGCGGTCATGTCGACGTCGTTGTCATCGTCGGAGGAGTCGGTGAGGTCGTGGTCCGAGTCGGAGGAGAGGTCGAGGTCGAGGTCGGACTGGTCGGAGGTGGCGGGGGAGGAGAGGGCGAGGACGCCGCGGTCGTCGTCGGAGGAGTCCGCGGGGTTGCGGGCGTCGAGGACGATCCACTCCTCGTCGGAGGAGGAGTACTCCATGGCGATGGCGGGCGCTGGTGATGGCTGGCTAGGGTTTTGGGATCGATCCAGGATCTGCTATCGCGGCGGGCGGCTTGCGACGGGAGGAGGAAGGCGACTCGATTATATAGGAGACGACGAGTCGCGGTCGTTCGGGACACTGTGGAAGGAAGGAAAAAATAATTGAATTCCTTGTGGGGAACCGTACGGGTGGATGACGTGGCGGCGTGGGATAGGATCCGTGGGCGTCAAGGAATCTGCCGGCCGCCGGGTGAAGGATTTGTTCCCGCATCCTGGGCACGCGCAGCTACTTAAAGTTGTGTTTTCGTCGATTTCCTCCCCGTATTTCCTGGCCTCCTCATCAAAACTAACCTTTTTCTTTTTACAATTACAATATATACCTTTTTCAAGATAATACGTGTGTTATTTTAAAATAAAGATCAAGTTACAAGCAGTACACACCGATCTTACAGAGCTGAAAACCAGGACTCCAGAACTGACACCCCGCACGACTACGACGTCGATGGAGAAAACCAGAAGTGCCACGAACCCAACACAGGATACACCATCTTCCAGCTGGCATCTGCGCTGATAACCGTCCGCGCGTACTCCTGGACGACACATCCTCCCTGCTCCACCATGACGTCGGAGACAACGTCGTAGCAACGGGGGCAAAGCAGAAGGAGAGACACACCTGATGGGGTCGTCGCCGCCGCCTCGCCGATACCATCCATGAACCCTAAAGCCGTCAATCTGAGGGATGGGCAAGCACATGATACCATCAAATCCGGGACGCCGCCATGAAGGACACCGCCGGTGTGTGAGTGGAGCTGAGGTAGATTTATTCGTCCGGACGCCGCTCCCACCACCCCAACGACGCACCACGACCTGCAATACCAAACCCTAACTACAGAGCGGAGGAACTGGATTCCCCTCCCTCCCTCCGCCGAAGCAGAAGGCGGAGGGAGAGGGGACCAGCAAGATCGCCGGTGAAGATCGGGCGGAAAAACGAATCGCCTCCTTTCTCTGACGGCTAGGTCAGGGAAAAAGAGCGATACCACAAAACCATCGGACCAGGATTAGATGTGACCCAATATACTTCTTTTCCAAGGCCAACTCTTTTATGGCATTACATCAGCATCCGTACAATCATACGAAATTACAAACGAGTTCTTGAAAAGAACACCATCGTTCACCTTCCTTCTACTCAGGGAGCACGCAGGTATCGCTGCCTCTTGGCGTCCAGCATACCAGAGCAAAAATAGAAAGAACCCAGGAACTTGTTGAAGTAGAGGCCACGAAGTGGTTGAGATCTGAATAAATGTATGATGATCGAACCCATCCTCCTACTAATGTCCGATGATCCACCCCATCCTCCTACTCGTCGATGCCACTCCAAAGAAGGACATCGACACAAGTAGGGCCTAGGGACCATTATTGTAATCTCCAACTTCACCGACGACGATGATCTAGAAGACCCTATCGGACAGAACACACAGATCTGAGGTTTTAATTAAGTAATACTACCTCCGTTCCATAATAGTAGCCTACCAAAACAGCTTATAACAGAGGTAGTAATTCCTGAGTAATGTGCTTTTGCATTTCAATTTGGATGTATACTTCACTAGATACAACCACACTACACGCTTTGGGGGCGTTGGAAGGAGCGGAACAAGGAGGGTCTTCAGGAACACAGCCGTCCTCTCGACGGATTTGGTGGCTCACCTTGTTTGGAAGGAGATTGCACATAGGGCCTTTGCGCACACACAAGACCCGAGAGGCTGATCTTTTCTTTTCTTTGCTGACGGGATTCGTTGTGGGTTCCGCTAGTTTCATGTAACAAAAAAACAGTTGTACATAAACATCTATTCTATCTAATCGGATGGCAGGCAGAATCGACTTTCCCTTTATACCTGAAAAAAAACAAGCACACGAGTAAAAAGGGTTTGACAAGAAGAAAAATGGGGGCAAAGGAACAACAGAGGAAGGTTTGATTTGATCCTTAAAGCGCCCAATTGTACCATGTGAATAAATAAATATCTTAATTACGCGAGTCATGATAGTGCGAACTGTTGACTACGAGAGTCACAGCATGGCAGGACCGTACAAATTTGGAAGAGACGCGGAGAGGAAGAGGCAAGTCAAGCTAGCTCGTGCCTACCCTGACAAATTTCCCATTTTTTCTTATAAGAAAGTAGTCAAGCTCGTGCGTTCATATGCACTGCGTGAGTGCCAAGTTAACTACCAACGCGTCAACTAATTAAATCTGTTCTTCTTTGCCTTTTTTGATCTCGCTGGAAATATCAACTCTCCAGTATATATATTAGCGAGGAGAAGTAGCTAAAAGCCGTAAAGCTGCCAAGGGTTTATGCACGTGCATGTGTGACATCTCGTTGTAATTCAGATTTTTTTTTTCATTGATCGAGGTATCTGAAAGATACTGCTAACTAGCTTGCCCGGTGAATACCGAAATAGTTTATGGTTTCGGTTACAATTCAGTTGCAATTCGACCGAATCTTTCTCGTCTCTAGTTTGCCCGTGCTGATACCGAGAAACACGGTACGTCGTCGTTGCCCAGGCAACATTTTGTCCACAACACGCTTTGGTTGTCAAAAATATTTCGGTTTTGACCGGACCGTGGTCGAATTATTGGAAAATCAGGCTAAAACTTATACAATTATGGCCAAATCCACTCAAACACCAACGTCATATGGCCATGCCAACTCTCTCGACAACACATTGAAAACCGGAAAAAGGACGCTAACCACATGAACACAATCAAAGGTGACCCGCTCAACCAAACTAACCGGACCATTTTTGAATCACAGTTCCTCCCTCTGACATGTCTCGCGCCATAGGTGATGCCTCACTCGAAGTGATTCAAAGGCAGATCCTCAAGTTTGCCGAGAAAGTAAAAATCTAGGAGTTATTCACAGATTGCTTCTTATTTGGTTGTGTGGAAATTTCAAGCAAAACCCTTTGATCTTGATATAGAGAGAAATGAAGTTTTTCCTTAAAAAAAGGCTATAGATAAGGACTGGTGGTTGCTGGCCTACCCAAGGACAAGTTCATAACCTAGGATGTTTAACTACGACCTACCAGAGGAGGCCTTGACTTCCACTAAAATCATCTATAAGGACCAACCATCCCTAGGAAAATGAGAGATAACTTCTCATTTTACTTGCATTCCTTGGTATCGTCCAATCCCATTTGGTGATTTGTCGGGCCTCGACGTTAGGAATTCATATTACGTAGATATAGGGCCTATAAGGCACCGGGAATCATTGATAGATTACCAAAACTACGCCGACGCACATTGCTCTCTCAATCGGCCACCATCATCGTCGAAAAGGAAGAAAAAAGTATCTGCCCCCAACGAAGCACCAACATCATCCGAGCACGACAGAGATGGAACTTGAGAACAAAATATGTTTCGACAACATCCTTCCGTCACTACTAGGAAACAGGCTATCAGTGGCGCACCTTTTCACAATTCTGTGGCGCATCCCTGGAAATAGTGGATGCGCCACTAAATCCTCGCCACTAAAATATATTTCTGTGGCGCACGCCGGTGGTGCGCCACAGAAATGCCAAATTCTGTGGCGCATCCCAGCACCGTGCGCCACAAAAATATTTTAGTGGCGCATCCCACCTTGGTGCGCCACAGAATTTTTTTTGAATTTCAAAAAAAAGGGCGGCCAGATCTAGATCTAGATCTAGATCCAGATCTGGATCTAGATCTGGCCGCCGGAATTTCACCGAAATTTCGCCGGAATTTCGTCGGAGCTCGTCGGAGACCGTGTTGCCGTGGGTGGAGGAAGGGGTCGTCGGAGGTCGCCGGATGAGGTCGCCGGAGTGGAGGAGGAGGTCGCCGGAGTGGAGGCCGAGGTCACCGGAGTGGAGGAGGAGGTCGCCGGAGTGGAGGCCGAGGTCACCGGAGTGGAGGAGGAGGAGGTTGCCGGTGGTGGAGGAGGTCACCGGAGGTGGAGGAGGAGGTCACCGAAGGTGGAGGTCGTCGGGGTTGAGGTCGTCGGGGTTGTGGAGGTGGTCGCCGGGGTGGTGAGGAGGTCGCCGGAGTTGTGGAGCTCGCCGGAGTTGTGGAGGAGGTCGCCGGAGGTGGAGGTGGAGGTGGAGGAGGAGTAGAGAAGATGTGGAGTAGAGGAGAAGAGATGGAGGAGGGAGGAGAAGGGGAGAGAAGTGTAGAGGAGAAGGGAAGAGGAGAAAGAAAGAGGAGAAGTGGAGAGAGAAGTGGAGGGAGAACTGGAGGAGATGAGGAGAAAAGGGGAAAAGAGAGGGAGATGAGGGCGCCGGCGGGATTCAAATTTTGAATCTCACAATTCTGTGGCGCATGGGCTAGACATGCGCCACAAATTATTTTTTTCCTTTTTTTGATTTTTTTTTGATTTTGCTGGGAAAATTCTTCTGTTGGCCGTAACTTTTTTTTGGTTTGGAATTTGAGGATTTTGTGAATGGCTGACCGGGTAAACCCCGGTGGGATCGAATCCGAAATTTTCTCTTGTTTTTTTAAGGTATTATACGCATTTTTTCGACGTCGTATGCAAAAGTTATGGCCAATTTAACATTTCTTCACCTACTATTGGAAAAAAGGTCAAAATGTGTATTTCAAAATTTTCCTACAAACTAGAACCTAAACCTTCCATATATCTAAAAGGATTATATTTTTTGAATTTTTTATCATTTTCTTTCACTACGTGCAAAACTAAAAAGGCGATCTACGGGGGGGAGGGGGGGTTGGGATCTGAAATCCGGGCACAATTCTGTGACGCATGGGGCCACATACGCCACAAAATTGTTATTTTCTGTGGCGCATGTGGCCCCATGCGCCACAGAATTGTGATTTCTTGTGGCGCATGTGCCCCATGCGCCACAGAAAGGGCACCCACCCAATCATTGGTGCCGGGGCCACCATATTTCTGTGGCGCATGCGTCTAGATGCGCCACAGAAATATGTCTTTCTGTGGCGCATGTGGCCCCATGCGCCACAGAAAGACATATTTCTGTGGCGCATCTAGACGCATGCGCCACAGAAAGACATATTTCTGTGGCGCATGCCAAGTGGTGCGCCACAAAAAAACAATTTAGTGGCGTAGGATGCCGCCACCATAGACCATCACTAATCACACCGAAACTAATTAATGTCCGATGATCGAATCCATCCTCCTAATCATCGATGCCACACCAAGGAAGGACATCGACATAGGGAGAGCCGAGGGACAACTATTATCATCACCGCAGATGCCCGAACTTCACCAACGATGAAGAACTACAAGACCCTATATGGGACACTGACCGAACACATACATCCAGGTTACCCCACCATCCCGCTGTCGTAGCTGCCAGCGGAGGACAGGGGAACCTGCAACGTCGCCGGCTGATCGAGGGAAAGGTCAGTCTTCTCCTATCATACTTTTTACAATCCTCTTAATTGGAAAGCCGAGGGTGTCCAGCCCGGATCAAAGATCTTGTAGATGGTGTCAGATTACAGCGAGATCACACGCCATCAGATTGATTGAGAAGCATAGTGTTTGAGTGTCATATCAACATCTTTGTTCACATCATTTAGTGGTATTCATTCTATCGGAGTAGAACATTATCTCGGCCTAGCTCCCCTATCTTCGACTGCACCAAACACTAACCACGCGATCACAACGCTTGTATTACTCATCAATATATGTAGAAAATTACATGCCCTTTTTTGAGATACAAGTCAAATACAAGTACGGACGATGTTTGTCAGTAACGAGATAGAACTAAGTATCAGGATACTGAAGATCATATCTCGGACAAACTCAGTATCAAGATACAAAGGGAATAGGATATAGATGTTAATGTTCAAGCGAATTAATTCGTGGGTCGCACAGGGGCCATCATGGGTTTTCAGATCCCGCTGTTGGTCATTGATCGGAGAGGGGTCTCGATCATGTCTGGAGTGATCCCGAACCATAGGGGTGGCACGAGGGTAGACGACACTTAGGAATAGCTTTGGCACCAAAGAGAAATGAGAAACGAACTCCGGAATTGTTCTGGAAATTATGCAATGGTGATCGGAGGGGTCTGGAAGGTGTTTCGGAATAAGGAAGAAATATTCGATAGAGATTGGAGGGCAACGAAAGGTATTTCGGAGCAAGAAGACATTGTTAGGAATTTTTTTGTATTCTGTCGCGGAACCCCTTCATTGGACCCGCTAGTATGACGGGTCAAGTCGAAGGCGGAACCATGGCATGAAAGGTTCACCTCCAAGGGAATCATCGATTCTTGCCACTCCACCCTCGCCATGTATATAATTCTTCTGGCAGGCCGGCCAATTGGTGCTAGTATCATATGGTTTAGTGGGTTGATATATGTGGACAAGAATGGTTTGCTATAGAGGGCAGAAAACTTTTGAGCATCAAAATGTAAAACTGTGGCATTGGGGGAGAAAAGTAGTAGTACTAGGTGATTAGACGAAGGAGGGGAAACCCTTACTGAACCAAAAAAAAAAAAGTAAGCTGGATTTTCACTTTCCAAGGCTGGGTGGGGGAGTGAAAGCAAGATTTTACCCAAAATCCAGAAGGATTTCCCCAAGCCCAGCAACTGAGAGAGTGGCGGTCACAGGGAGGGCAATAACTTTCAACAACCCGTGATCGGAGGGGTCTGGAAGGTGTTTCGGAATAAGGAAGAAATATTCGATAGAGATTGGAGGGCAACGAAAGGTATTTCGGAGCAAGAAGACATTGTTAGGAATTTTTTTGTATTCTGTCGCGGAACCCCTTCATTGGACCCGCTAGTATGACGGGTCAAGTCGAAGGCGGAACCATGGCATGAAAGGTTCACCTCCAAGGGGATCATCGATTCTTGCCACTCCACCCTCGCCATGTATATAATTCTTCTGGCAGGCCGGCCAATTGGTGCTAGTATCATATGGTTTAGTGGGTTGATATATGTGGACAAGAATGGTTTGCTATAGAGGGCAGAAAACTTTTGAGCATCAAAATGTAAAACTGTGGCATTGGGGGAGAAAAGTAGTAGTACTAGGTGATTAGACGAAGGAGGGGAAACCCTTACTGAACCAAAAAAAAAAAAGTAAGCTGGATTTTCACTTTCCAAGGCTGGGTGGGGGAGTGAAAGCAAGATTTTACCCAAAATCCAGAAGGATTTCCCCAAGCCCAGCAACTGAAAGAGTGGCGGTCACAGGGAGGGCAATAACTTTCAACAACCCGTGAATGTGCAGCGGCAAGAAACCAAGAAGGCGATGGGGTGGAAGAGGACAACGAGAAGAGCACAGAGGGAGGACTCATCATCAGGATGAGCAACCATGATGCAGGGATACGGCAGAGGTGCCGAATCGGTCACAGGATGAGCAACAGGAGATAGAGAGAGAGTACAAGACGGGACGGGAAGAAAAGCTTTCATCTTTCCCCAGCAGCTCCAGCCAGCCAGCCAAGCCAAAGTAACCTCGTTGCTTTCACATTTTACTCTTCTCCAATGCAATTTGCAGAGTTTCTCTTCCTCTAGAAAAAAAAAACATGTTGTTTAATTTTTGTACGAGAGTCATGTTTTGTTTTCCTCTGAGTTTTTTTATTAAAATTACAACATTTTTTTTGTCTTCCTCACTGTAATCCATGGTTGACTGCAGATCCATTGAGAGATCTAGTGCTAGTAGTATGTCATACTCCAAAGCACTACTACAACTCTCATCCATGGTTGACTGTAGATCCATTGAGGAGTAAGTATTTTTACCTCTCATGCATATTTTCCAAAGCACTTAATTGAACGGTAGTATATGACGGTTACATGAACAATTGAGTATTAAATTTCTTCATCACAAGAGATATTTTTACAGCTGCATAGGGCGGGCAACTACTCGGGGAGGGGGGAGGTCTGCTATTGGGGCAACCTCAGCCATTGGCTTCCAGGCTGGACTCATGTGAAATTCTCACTACAGCACATAAAATTCTGATCAGTAACAGTGCTCTCAACTATATGACCGGATAAGTGCTAAATAGTTCTGACTCCCTTCGAGTAGCAGCAACAAATTGTGAGAATTCTTGTGTTATTTTTTTGGGTTGGCAGTGGTGTCAAATCTGCAATGAACTATCTGTAAATTTTCAAAACTGCCGTGGTGAAAATTAATGTTGTCCTACGGATCGGCTAGTTGCAACCTGAGGCACTCCTTGAATTGTGAAAATGTATAGATTTACTAATTCAAATAATTTTGCATGAATGCACACGACGTACACGCTAAATTTTGAATCTATTCTTTTGTCCAGAATGACATGGCCGCCACTAATTGGTTCTAGTTGTGGTACCTAATTACTTCTTCTTACAGTACCAATAAATTACAGATATCAAATATCATCATCCTCCTCTAGCCTTGAACAACAAAGTAGAAATGATTTCACATGCACTTTTAACCATAATTAACATGTGGATATTTGAATAGAGTACATTTAGGGTGCCCTTGGATTGAAAAAAAAAACGTAGGTGGTTCGTTTTTGTCATTTTCATGATTAAGAAAGAAGTTTACGAGATGTTACAACTTACAAGTCTAGCCTTGAACAAAGACGGCCAAGCCCAAAAACGGAAGCCGACTCTCACAACATTACGTCACTCAACACCTTAGCCCTAGCGCGGCACCACACAACCTTCTTCTCTTTGATCATTTCCATGATCATCGTCGCGGTTGTACACTTGTTTCAGAAGATGCGGGTGTTTCACTCCATCCAAATTTCCCAACAACCTGCTAGATCATCAAGCATGAGATTTGTTTGCGTACCAGCTTCTCCATAGGCGATGGAGAGGGCACCCTTTTTGGCATGACCTTTTCCTAAAGGACGATGATGAGCGTCCCCCGGACGATGGAAGCATCCCAACGTCATCGTCCCCTGGTTGACACGTGTCCATCTGCTCTCAGCAAATCCTGCAAATGCTTCCGTAGCACAAAACGGTTCGTGCGTAATAAGAAATTTCCACTATTGTAGCAAATGTCTAATTCCTCTCAAATCCCGCAAATGCTTCAATGTAGCAAAAAACGTTTCGTTTGTAATAAGTTTTTTATGCTATTGTAGCAAATCCGCAAATGCTTCAATGAAGCAAAACAAACCAGTGGGAGCAAAATACAACTTGTCGAAGAGACGGACGAATACCTCGTCAGAGACCTCGTAGCACAAATTTATAATATTGTAGCAAAATCACGGAACGATTATAGCAAAAAAACTTATATTGAAGCATGGTAGCAAAAAAATAATTCTACGAGCTCCTCCGATGAGGCTTATTATACAAAAGAGCAGAACAATTATAGCAAAGCAATTCTTATTGTGATACAAATCCACACTACGTAAAGTGCAGACAAAATGTATTATTGTAGCATACATAGCTGCGTGCAGCAAAAAGATCAAGCTAGGCACTTGGCCTTGGAGCCATCACATGGCTAGGGCGCCTAGAGACTACAGAAGCTGCATGCGGCGACGCACGGGACGACGGTTTGAGCGCGGGCTGGACGTGCTCGGCCCTCGTGGCGGATCTCCCCGGTGATGCGGCCATACCCCTCCGCCACGGTAGTCACACCACCGGCAGCGCCTCGCCTCCTGCGGGGCACCGGATCAAGAGGCTCACGCTGCAGAAGCAGCAGCTCGCGTCCCGCGGCGGATGCGGCGGCGGTTTCTGGGCGGCTGACGACGTCGTCCTAGCCAGGGGTGGAGGCAGGATTACAGATTGATAGGGGCCAAACTTGATAAATTTTTTATTAGAGGGGGCCAACATAGCTAATTCTGTCAAAAAAATCTTGTCTAAACTAGCATTAAGCCCAAATTTTTGCATGCTATACACCGCCAAAGGGGGTGCCAGGGCCCTGCTGGCCCCCTAGCTCCGCCACTGGTCCTAGCCGGCGAGCTTGACGGACACGAAGAGGAGGTACGCGAGGACCGCCGCGGCGAGGGGGGCGCCAGGCGCCGGCACGCGCGGCCCCAGCCTCCGAGGAAGACCTCAAAGCTGCGTGCGCGCTTCATGGTTGGCGACGCCGACGAGGAGAGCGGGCGGGCAGGTTGCCAGGTAGTGGACTTTCCCTGGTCTGGAAACATGGGAGGGAAAAACGATTGGGGTGGTTGGTGCAGAGAAGATAAGGGAAGGGGTCACGACGCAGGGGACACGTGGCGTTCGCTTGACCCGAACGATGGAGTCGCGCGATCCCCCGGGTGATAGTAAGCTTTTCCCATTCCTAAAACAAAAGGTTATAGAAACAATTTGCATAAATGAGATTATAATGATAAGATAATTAAACATCATTACGACACAATCACAATATAAATTAAGAATACCTTTGGAATATAAGATTTCCAAATTAAAGTATTCAATAAATAATAAGTAATACAATTGCATGAGAAATAAATTACGGGAAAATGTCCAAAACTAAGATTTAGAGATTGAACTCGAATCTTTTAAAATAATTTGCCAAAACCGACCAACAAGTGATCAAATTTTGGAAACCTCTGACGCTATAAATGCAATATATAGTGAAAGTGGTTCGTATGTAATTTGGATGAAAGATTCTAAAGATATTTGATTTCAATTTTTTTCTCTAAAATAGCAAGAATGTTATCCTCCCTTATCCTTCTGCATGTGTTCCTCTCTCCCACATTGCAACACCTAATTCTCTTCTCCTTGCGACTAGTGGAGAGCAGTGAGACATACGTAGGAGCCAGATGGCCTGAGGAGAAGCCTCTTCAATTGTACCTTTGATAAGGTAATATTTTCCTATACATTATCGATACGTAGCCCAACCACGAGGGTAAATTATTACCTATAGAACTGTCATCGCCACAGATCTACCCGGGAGTTGGGCACATAATAAAGGAAGTCTAACACATTGACCCAGCGGAGGACACACAGATCTACCCGGGAGTTGGGCTCATAATAAAGGAAGTCTAACACATTGACCCAACGGAGGACACATGGCTTCATGTCGTTGTCGACCATTCAAGTCTTATATAAGGAGCAAGGTTTCATCCCCAAGGAAATCATAAATAGCTTATTTCTTGTTCTACTTTTTTTTACTATGGAATTGTCATGCACCATTTTATTTATTGTGTCCTTGTACCTTATGGATACCGTATTTGATATATATGGGCATAGGAGGCACCAGAAATTAACAATGGGGCACCGAAGTTACAAGTTCCACTCTCGACTCACGTAGCCACCGTTGTCATGGGAAAGAAGGCTAGAAGCATCTGTCACAAACATAGGAAAAAAGATACATGAGGAGCACGCAAAAAGCTTGTGTCACGATCATGAACTCTGCCCTAGCTTTGAATAGGAACTTCAGCTCTCACTTGTGAAAGCTGAAGGGAGCCCAGCACAATGGGGTGCATGACACAGTCAACTTCCCTGTACGTTGTTGTTTGGGCTCATCGAGTACATGGCAATAAAGTAGTTACTGAATTGGTGTTTGGTTTGGAGTAATACCCTTTGTTGTTTCCTTCCCAGATTTAACTCCAACTCACTGATACAGAGATGACAGTGAAAAAAAATCTTTTCCGGCAAGCACTAGATAGTTGTGGTAAGCTTAATTGAGGTGAGACGTTGTGTCCCTTACTAACACTCCTGATAAGCTGACCTGGCTCCTGAGTGTTAATAAAATCTCCTATGCCGCTATGCACAAATATAAAGAGCTCCATAATAACACAAAGATATACATACAAGGGCATATTGCCCTTTATGAAAACTCAATGGTCAATCCCACATAGCAAGATGTATTATTTGACAAACATTAAAAGTACGGAAGTCGAGCAAGTTGAACGTATGAAAAAATGCGGAAACATGCGATACTTAGATGGACTTATTACAGTCTATATGGGGATGGGCTTCACAAAGAGGCTCTCAATGATCCCATCAAGATGTGTGCTGAACGTGAAGCCATCTTTCCTATCACCATAGTAGACTGGAAGACTGAGAGTGAAGTTGACAACCCGTTGCACCGCTGGGAGCAGTTCACGATGTTTGAATCGAGCTTGATTGATGGTCTTCCATTCATCTTCTATCAGTGAATCAATGGCAGCAAAGGCGACCTCTTCGGTGACCTTATGTTCACTCATGTAACACTCCACACAGTTCTCCACGTCGCCCTTGTTCTTCCGACGCTGTATGTGTGCATGCAACCATGCGTAAGTAATCAGATACTATTACTACGTAACTCTGCAAGATTACGAAGGAAACAAACATTTTGTAAAATAAGGTGCAGATGTTACATACTTTAGATGATCCAGCAAGGTCATTCATTAAGCGCCCAATCTTGGCACACGCCATGACGGCGTCGGGGTATCCAGCTGCCCACTCGAGTGCTCCCTTGGGCAGTGCATCACCCATGCAAACCATTGTATACACACATAGCGCTGGCACGCCCGTGGACATGGCAGACAAATGCAATTTATCTTTGAAGCTTGGCTTGTGATTTTGGTGCAGCCATTCAGCTTCCTGGAGATAAAAACTCGACTGGTCTTGGAACTGCATCCATGATCGATCGTCCACTATTAGCATCAAGTTGAATCTTGATTAAAATTCATTGACTTGTTTACTATCCTCACTTAGTTTTGATAATCAAATATTGTCTTGTTGTTTGTTACGATATCGTTCTTCAAGTATGTGAAAGATGCATATGTCTTCTACTTAAATATGTAAGAACAATAGTTAATGTTATACCTCCTTCTTCAAGTGAGCAATTGGGTATCTCCCATTGAGTCTCAACTCACCATCGAACTCCTTAAAGCACGCCAAGAGTTTATTATAAAACTTCTCAAGGTACTCTGGCACGAGAGAAATGGCACTCTCATCCCACCTGCATTCTTGGGTATTAGTTCAATGTAGCATTATTTAATTTGTCTGATTTTTGCTGATAAGATGGATCACGAGAGATAGAACCTTTGTATGGCTGTATCTAAGTGGCGATATTCCTCTAAGGTGGCACGGACATCATTGATATCGTCCAACAATGTGTGCAAAAAAGTTAACTTGGCAAAGATCATCCGTGCAAGCGCACAGTCTTCCTCATAAAACAACGAGTAGCCCCAAAGGTAGCACTCCACCACACGATCCCGTACAAAACTTAGCTCCACAGATCTAAAAAGATCATTATACCACCTGAAATATCTATATATTATTAATTTATTATTGAGAAAATATATAGGTAGTGCTAATGAATACATATGGTTAGATATATATCAAATATGCACGCGCATGAGTGTACTTAGAAATAGCTTTTAGCTCCTTCAAATGGACACACTGTAGGGAATTGAATTCTAGCTTTGCAAGCTCTAGGAGAGTTGGATTATGCCCATCTTCTTGTTCATATTCTGGCATGTAGCGCAGCGCCTCCAACCTCCTATACGTCCTGGGCAATGGTACATGAAGGGCGCGCTTTACTTGCTCAGCTAAAGGCGAACCGAGTTTTGGTTCCAATGACTCTAGATGATGCCGCGCGAAAGTGATACTCTCTTCAAGCTCCGGCTCTCCATGGGTAAAAACATAAGCTGCATTGTACAATGATAAGAGTCCTAGTGGGTCATTTGTTATATCCTCAATGAAGCTCCCATCCTCGCCCTTGAACATTTTAAACACATCTGCAAGACAAATGCTTGTTAATTCATTTTCTTAATGGGATCATGCATGTAAAGTATTAAATTCATATATTTGTAGATGCATACCTGTAGACACCCAGAAGCCATGTTCTCTAAGAAGGCGGAACCAAAGAGCAACCTCGTGGAGGCTAGAGCAACAAAATTCACTTCCATGGACGTCGCTTAATGCAGTGTCTATTTGTACTTCAAATAGATGATCTATTCCTAGGCGTTGGACTACATCCACCAAGTTCATTATTTGTATCTTGCCATTGCTATTATTGAACAACATTTGCACGTCTTCCTTCAGTTTGTCAATTCTGACTTTCATCCATTCCTCAGACCTCTGCATAAATATAATGGATACAAGTAAGTAAACAACTCGCTAACCTATCACTTGAACAAACAGCCAATAGGTAAGTTTTCGCATAATAGTAACTATGAAAGTACATATATTTAAAAAGGCATTCATAACACCCGAGGATTTCAAAAAGAGATATAAGTCAAAGGATATTGATGAGTGCAAGACTAAAGGTTTTTATCCCAAAATAGTATTTAAAACATATACATTATTGTCAAGTTTTTCCCTACATCGTAGTTCGTTAAAAACAACTACCTTATTTCATTAAGTATAGGAAATATTGCTCTTTGAAAAACACTGCATCATCACACATATTTTTTTTGAACATATGTGCATGCACATGAACCCATATTTGCGTGTCTTCTGCTTACAATTTTTTTCAAATTAATAGAGGCTGGTGGTAATTTTGAATCCCGTTAAATTGCAATTTAATGTATGTGACAATCCCTCTAAATCTAAGTCTCATAGTAATTTCATGAGTGTAATCAAATTATGATGCAAATACTTTATCTATAAAACATCATAGTTCATAATGTTTTCGACTATGTTCTGAAGATATAATTTTCACTCATTGTCCAATATTATATTTGTATCAAACTCAACATTTTGTAATATTCTAAAATACGTGGCAAATGCTATCTCAAAATATTTAGAGCAGCTATTACAACCACAGTCTGGAAGTTTCTATAAAACATGTCCAAATCGTCACTTTTTTTAGACTGAGGAATATTAAAAGAAATGTCTTATTGGTACAGGTTAATAATCAACATAGTTTTTCTCCTAATTCCTCAGAGAAATATATCTTGTTTCACTTATAGATTTTTGTTGATTATAAAAATAAAACCACAGACGACCAGTCAACATGGAGAATATCACAAACAGCAATTACCTCGATAAATTGTGTTTATATATTTCGAATGAGTACAACATACATTAAAAAAATGAGAATGACATACATAGGTGCAAAATTAATAACCGTAAAAAATGTTTACAAATAAAACATACCTTCGGTTGTTTGGGCTCGAAAGTGAGGAAGAAGTCGCTCCACACCGAAGGCTCAAAATTGGTCGCCATGAGAGAAATGTATGTGATTTTGTTGTTAGCACTCCATCAGTGTGATTTTATAAGGCCCTAGGGGCAATTTCAAAAGTCCTAGAATTGCATGAAATTAATGCCCACTATTCACTTGCTGGTAAATCGCTCCAACAGTAATGCCCATTATTCCTTGCCTAGAAATTTATCCTCTTGATCAACTACTTCCTTGTTTCCGAGCATCCAAAAAACACACGTATTGATTAGTTAGGCTTGTTCAAATACTAATTTATTACCATGGTGTCATAGGAAAAATGTTAATGTGGCAGTGTATATAATGAGTAAAGAGCGCAACGCTGCATCTTTAGCTAGCATACAACCCTTACAAGCTATCATAGGTAAACAGTCATTACGTCCCAATCAATTATAAGAATTAGTTCAAAATCAATAAATATAAGCTCATTTAGATACAACCATTAAAATATAATGCATTGGGGTGGTTGTCTCTTAGACTAAACTATAGATTTTTTTTCGATAAAGGGAATTTATTACTTAATAGTTAAGTAGTACACCCGGCCTCTGCATAACTGAGATGCACACAGCCACCAGTTCACAGCCAACAAGTCCAGAGCAGGAAAGTAAAAAGGCGAATTACATATCATAATGAGAAATTGTAAATCCGCCTAAGGTTCCGGAAGGTCTATCCGGAGTCTATGCTGCCAGCCATGCGGGGCAAAAAACTCCTTGGCTGCCGCCTCCAGCCTTGACGCCACCTCCAAAAATAAGTTCCGGTGTTCCACACGCTGCAGGGCCGACCAAGCACGCAGCGTAGCTGTACACCGATAGATCACCTGCATAACAGAAGCATTTATATTGTTAAAAACCTTGTCATTTCTACATAGCCACAGCGACCAAATCACGGCAATCGCGCCCATCCTAATGAATAGTTTGAACCTAGGATCCACACCATTTAACCAGTTGCCAAAAATATTTGCAACCGTACGCGGTGGATATAAGGTAGAACCAATCTGGACAGCTGACCATATAGACCTAGCGAATTCGCACTGAAAGAATAAGTGTGTAATGGTCTCGTCATGATGACAGAAAACACACTGTTTACTTCCGTGCCAATTACGCTTGGCAAGGTTGTCTTTTGTGAGAATAACTCCCCGACGAAGATACCACGCAAACACTTTAGTCTTGAGCGGGATTTTCATCTTCCATAGTTTATTATTAGCCTTAATATCGATAGGCACTTCGGGTAGAATTAACGCTCTATACAGAGAATCAACTGAGAATTTACCATTCTTTGTAAGATTCCAAAGAAATATATCAGGACCTTCCGACAGTTGGACGTAGTCCAACCGGAGAAGCAAAGCATCCCACGATGTCTGTCGTGATCCAAATAAACTTCTCCTGAACGAAACATCTGGTGGGGAGGACCCAAGCACCTTAGCGATCGTGTCACTTTTGTTTCGTACAATACTGTATAGAGCCGGATATTGTTCACTAAGAGTAGATTGGCCTAGCCATTTATCCTCCCAGAAACGAATTTCCGATCCATCCCTAATAGAGAAAAACCCATGTTTGAAGAAGAACTTCTTCGTAGCCATGAGGCCAGCCCAGAAGTGTGAATCTCCAGGTTTCCACAAGACCTGAGAAACAGCTCGATCTCCCACATATTTTCTCCTAAGGAGGGTTTGCCAAACTCCATCTTCCGATAGCAGTTTGAAAAGCCATTTACCCAGCAAGGCTCTATTCTTGACCTGAAGGTCATGAATGCCGAGCCCTCCTTGGTCTTTAGGGCTACAAACCACACTCCATTTTGCCAAACGATATTTTTTCTTCTCGCCGTCCCCCTGCCAAAAGAATCGAGATCGGAAATAATCCAATCTTTTCAAGATTCCTTTGGGCAGTTGGAAGAAAGAAATCATATACAGTACCATATTAGTTAGTACCGAGTTTATGAGAACTAATCTTCCACCGAGGGACAAGAGTTTGCCTTTCCAGCTATTTAAACGTAACTGAAGTCTTTCCTCCACCTTTTTCCACTCAGCATTTGTAAGACTAAACTATAGATTAGGTGTTAAGAACCAATGCATTGGAGCGGGACTTATGGTTGAGTGCATGTCAGTTAAAATTGTGGGGCATGCAAGAGGAGTACTACCTCCGTCCTAAAAAGATGTCATTTCTTTGTCTAAAGTTGGATGTATCTAAACACTAAATAGTGTCTAGATACATCTAAATTTAGACAAAGAATTGACATCCTTTTTGGGACTGAGTGAGTAATAACTTGTGCAAGAAAAAAACCGAGCCGCATGCCACAATGTGTTTAATCTGAACCAGCCTCATGCTAGTGATCATCCCTCTGCTGAAGGAATCTCATAGCAGACAACCATCTGTTTTGCCATGATTTGTTGATACCAGTAATTATGCTCCGCCATGCAAACCGTTTGCTAGAGAAATATGGAGGAAGAATCCAATAAAATTTCTACGCCGGGAAAACCTGCGCTAAATATTTATTCCTTTTGACGAATCATTGTGTCATACGAATAATCAGCGGTCGTAGCATGAACTCGAGAGTACCTTCATTTTACATACTTCCAATGAGGCTATCCATCATGATTGGGTTGTTATGTTCGCTCATATGGGCCTCTCTAGACTAGTTTCTTTTTCTTATTTATAGCCCTTTGTATTGTGTTTTTCTCATTTTTAGTTTAGCCAACAATTCAGTTACCGCCTTTTCCTATTCTTTTTGGTTCAACTCTGTATCACGTTTTGGTTGGAGAAACTGGTTTAGGCGAGCTATTAGACCATCATCGATTCCCAAAACCACATAATGAGGAATTGTATATATACATATATATTGCTTGCTTCAAATAGCAACATTATTTCCCTAGTTTGGCTTATCGACATGAACATGGAATCTGTCGTAAAGTTTGACGGAGACACATGTACTTCCACGACCACCAAGATTCTTTCTCATGTTAATTTTATTGTGAGTTACAATAATGTCCAAATTAATCATCGAAAATTATCTCTTTATTAAGAAATAATTCAGTGTGCACTTTGGTAGTCACCAACCACACGTGTTAGCGGAAGTGTAGGCTTAGCGGAAGAGGAGATGCGTAAGGAAATTTTGGGTTTGTTTGTTTATGAGTTTTTATTTACGGTTTTGCTAATTCTAAGTTGACTGAGAATTAACTAAATCTCAGTCGCCTCCTTAACCGTTGGATTTTATGTCGTGATCCGTACTACTCTGGGAGTTGCACATGGTTTACAATTATGTGCAACCGACTGAGATTTAGTTAATTCTCAGTCGCCTCCATAACCGTTAAATTTGTGTTGTGATTCGTGCTAGTCTGTGAGTTGTACATGGTTTGCAAATGTGTGCAACTGACTGAGATTAAATCGTGAATTTAATGGTGTTGGTAATTTTTTTTTGTCTCCTAATCGAATGGTCAGGCCCACACACATTCTTCGGCCCATGGGCAAACCAAGGATAGAAATTAACCCTCCATGAGACCAACGTACGTACATTACCTGCTTTAGGCCCATCCAAGTCTATTCATAAGAAGCAAGGTTTTTGGCCCAAGAAAATGATAAATATATTATTACTTATTCTATTTTTATATCTTGGATTTTCCATGTCCAATTTTATTTATGAGCTAATTACGCAAAACAACAACTTCATGGGGCCTTGAATCACAAACACTGAAGTTTTTGAATTTATATCATAAAACCACAACTCTAGCACACACAACTAACACACGGCTCTAATCACTCATTTCTCTCTTTTTGACAGGAAGTGGCCCACATGTAAGAGCTGGAAAACAGAGTCGTTCCCTGCCAAAACAGAGTTGTACGTGATCCGTGTTTGCCACCGCCTTCGGTATACAACGTGACCGTCGCTTTTCGCTGCAGTCGCGCTGATGTCTTTGTTGGAGCGCCTTCGACCAACTCCAGGGCGTAAATACATTCAACCCCTATGCATACGAAGGGTTAGGATCAAACTCCTTACAATATGGGAAGCGTTTCCCTAGAAGAAAGAACTGTTCCATGTGAGAATCAGTACAAATATAAAAAGTTCCTTTGTCTTTAGAAAAGTTTAAACACGCACATAATTTGAATGACAAGAAACCTTAAAAATTTCCAGCCATACTTTTAATAGGACTCTCGAAGAGGGAGGGCGTTTCTACAATCCGTATAGAAGATAATAATTGGCATAATTTATAAGGAAGACCGGGTCCAAAAACCATACAAACGCCTTGTTTAAGAGGGAAAACAGGGCCGGAAAACGACACAAGCAAGGGGACCGTCGCCTACACGACGCTAGCCCACCGAACGCCCCAAGACGCACCACCAACCCCGGGGCCTCCATCCCTACTTACACCACTCGGCACCAAAGCCGCACACGAGCCACAACGCCGCACGAACCAACCGTCTCGTAGCGCTTGATACCCTTGCTAAAGAAGACCGCCCACAGACCTCAACATCGCGCCATATCCGGGGCCGCCGCCCTGGCGTAGCAACTAGATCAAACTCCGCATTGCCCGGAGCCGAACCAGCCGGGTCGACACACCTGCTGCCCTCGTAGCACCAAGTCGCCACCCAAAACCTCACTAGGAGAAGACCCTGCCCCATATGACCATCCCTATAGAGGGGAACGAGGCCGCCGCCTCGACGTACGACCACCGTCCGGGGTCGCCACCCCGGCATCCGCCTCCCCAGACCTCAGAGCAATCCCGCCGGTCGCTGCGAAACCGACGCACCACGAGAGCCAAGATCTCCAAGGCGACGCTCCCAACAAGGAAGTGACGTGTCCGTCACCGTCGCCCGCTCCAAGGGAGGTTAGATTTTCACCCAGAGATCTTGAAAAACCACTCGCGTTGGACAAGATCAGAGCTCCACGATGACGCAAACAAGAAGGGGAACGATGCTCGAAGCCGCCGCCGTCATCGGCACCGACCGGAGTCGATGCAAGGCTTTCGCCCGGAGCTTAATCTGCCCACAAAGCCCCGGGAGCAGCAAGACGAGCAGAGGGACGCCGTGGTTCCTTCTGTAGCGCGTCGGAGCCTACCACCGGCGGCCGTCGCCACACCATCATCTAGGGCCTAGGGCCGCCACCTCAGCCTTCCTACAACTCGACGGCCATAGTGAAGACTTGATGGCCGGCGCGCGTGGTTTTTCCTCTTCCTCATTGGAAGAGTTTTTCACGTTAAAATCTCGTGTCCCCCTTGATTGATCTTGTTCTTGTTCATCGTTTATTTGTCTATCGCTTATAACAGTTGCATCTGGCACTGTATTTTATCTCTGCATTTCCCCTGCAAATTTCAATACCCTTCTGGTGCTTGGGAGAGAGGGAAACCTAATCTTGTTGTTTGCTATTTCTGTCTTAATTTGGAGCTGGAAATTGTAGCCTTTGGCAGTTAACATGGAACTTGAGGCTTGCCTACATTGCTATCTAGGGATAGGTTAGGCGGGGGAGTTGCCAGCCCACCGTGGAGGGACGGATTTAAGAGTGGGCGAGCTGGGCCTTTGGCTCCCCCATAATTAGTTTTGTTTCTAAAATTATCCCGACACATCTATCTCAAAATGTTCTGAATTTGTATGTTTCCCCCCTTCAACATTTTTCTTCTTCCATTGCCCCTTCTAATAAAATTCTTGGCTCCATCCTTACCGTCGTGGACCATTACCCTCGATGTTTCCCATGTTGTACCAAAATCAGCTGCACCCACATCACATAGAATCTAACACACCCGGTGTCTCGTACAAACGCCATCCGCCGATCAAGTCGCTCAGTCCTCGTCAGAGATGAGGCCGACGAAGACGCGTTCCTGCTCCTCCTTCTCATGGGGCCACTCCATTCGCTTCTCCTCGTGCTGGTGCGCGACTTTGAGCCCTTGCTCGAGGAATGTGCTGTCGATGTCCTCGTCTCAGCGGCGGCGCTTGGCGTTGTCCTCCGCCTCCAGCGTGCTCAATTCCATCACCATGGCAGTGACCGAGTCGTAGGTGTCGTCGTCGATGAAGTCCGTGGGCCCAAGGCCGGCTCGCTGGAGGTACTCCTCATCGTCCTCCCTCTCCAGAGGCGGCAACGGTGCGACGGAGGAGCTCCCCATGCGGAAGGAGCTCCCCGCCTCGTGGTGGTGGAGGCGGTCGTACTCCTCGACCTCGTGGCGGAGGAAGGCGCCTGGCGGCAAGTAGCCCTAGTTCCACTTGCGGGAGCCCGCTTCCGACCGGCGTCGGAGGGCACGTGCTTCTTGCACTCCTCGTCGGAGCCATTTTCAGCGCCGCGCGGGCTCACAGATCGGCCGGAATGGCCGCCCCACTCCCATGCACTTGAGCCCCCCCCCCCGTAGCCACATCGGTGTTCGGCATAGCCAGATCTGTGCGTGGACTGGCTAAATTCGGTCGCCGGCAATGAGATGTGCTGGCGAGTTGGGGGAAATCGGCGGCGGAGGAGCTTGATTTGCTGGGTACTGTAAACCCTTTACGGGCCGGCGCCGGTTTACGGGCTCTGGTCTGGCCCAAAAATGCGCCCCAGCCCATAAAGTAGCCGGAAAAATAAGGGTTTGACCCTTTTACGTGGTCTGTTAGAGTTGCTCTTACATCTTATTTATATTTGAGGCGTGCTGAGCGTTCCCCGAGGATCGGAAGCCCTGATCCCGCCTCGTATGCATAACACGTGTCCTCCCATAAAAAGCCTCTCTCCTCCCGGAACAAAAAAAAAGGGAAAAAAAATCCCCACGCTCCTAAAAACCGGAAGCGTCATCCCCACGCGTCGTCACCCCTCGCCGAACAAAGGAGGCCTTCGAACCCCGTTCGGCATTGCCGTTTATGAACCGTCCAGCTTCGGCGAGGGCGGCAGAATGACCTCTCGCACATTTCATCACAACTCCACCCCTCCAATGTAGCATCGCTGTCCACCAGGGTAGCAAATTTCTCTTTCCTATGATGCAGAACATAAGAATGATAGTAGCAAAAATCTCCT
The DNA here is from genome assembly GCA_012064385.1 of Puccinellia tenuiflora. Lineage (NCBI taxonomy): Eukaryota > Viridiplantae > Streptophyta > Magnoliopsida > Poales > Poaceae > Puccinellia > Puccinellia tenuiflora. Next base: position 906,045 of record QRDG01000298.1, on the reverse strand, counting down.
TCCAATGATGCAAATCAAAAGAATGACAGTAGCGAAAATCTCCTTCATGGGTAGCAAATTTCTCCTTCCTATGATGCAAAACTGAAGAACAATAGTAGCAAATTTCTCCTTCCTATGATGCAACGGCGCACTCGGAGGAAAGGGGAAAGATGTAAGGAATTTCTCCCGCAGCGGAAGGATAAGGTGAGGATGGAAACGACAGGAGGGATGGTGTGTGTTGGTCTGGGAAGGACACGTGTCCTACGGAGCATCCGGCTGTAGCCAAGCATTTTTCTTTATAATTTCCCCTTTTAAGCCTTCATATACGAAAATCTAAATGTCCAAGTAATAGATATATGCAATTCATTCAGAAAATGTGTTTATGGTTTCATCTATTTTTTCATGTACTTTGTACCAAAACGGTTTAATAACAAGGTCGCAGCCACACACACAAGAAGCTATTACACAACCACGTAACCCATTTTTGTCAAATCAAGTGATAAATTTATTGGGTGAACTAGTTTGCTTGAGCAAAGGGGAACATTTGCAAAACACTGTAGTTATTTGCCCTAAGAAAAATTACGTTGTAATGTTTTGCATAACCCTTCCCCCTTCTTTCCTCCATTGCCACAGGACGCAGGACGAAAGGTGAACAGTGTGCAATCTGAAAAATTTGAAAATCTTGTCAGATTTCTCTTTTTTGCACAGATCAAAATATTTCGAGTTTGTGGTTGAAATTTTTCACAGTGGTAGATCATAGTATTATCTACGTGCATATTTTTTTCAGAATTTTTTGAATCAAAAATTTGCGAATTCAAATTTTTTTGGAATACCGGGCTCCCTGGAGCCCGGGCTCCAAATGGACTTTCCGGAAATTCAAATGCTACTCGATTACAATCTACACAAGGTGGCCTTCACTGGCACTCCATTGGAGCAAATTAAGCCCACTCATACAAAATACTACTCTGTATGAAATAGTTAAAGATCGACTCATCAGGAGAGCTTGCTTGGTGAGTCAAAGATGTTAAGAGCATCCCGGTCGCAGCCCCAATAGCCGGTTTATTAGGCGCGTCCAACGTAAAACCACTTATAGTTGCACCCCCAATACACAAATTATGTCCAACATGATCCAATATTTCATCCGCGCTACTAGGCCGACCCCGTCGCATTGGTAGTCGCTTGGTAGTGCCGCACAAAGCCGTGGGTGCCTCCGTGTTGGACACCCAACATGTGGGCCAGTGTTGTCATTGACACAACGACAAGTCAGTATAGTTTAATGTCGTCGTCAACCCTGGTCAACTTTAATTAAAGCAGGTGCAGCGAGGCATCGTCTCAGGCGGGTGCAACGTCAAGCGTTGCAGCGAGGCGTCGTCTCGACTTTTGCGGCTGCCCACGCGGTGAGCTCGCGCGGTTCCACATGTTGGCACTAATGCAAGGCTGCCTCCGACGTCATTAAAGGCCATCGCGTGCCTCTCTCGTCCTATCCGTTCTCGCGTCTCCCCTCTCTCGCCTCGCAAACCCTAGCTAGACCATGTCGTACAACGACAATTCAGTCAGCGCATCGGCGGAGCCGTGGCCAATGGCTTCAGGCCGTGGAACCTCACCGTCGACGAGACGGGGCCCCTGCATGCCAACGGGTACCCAGCACCACCGGCATGTGGATGCTCTACGTCACGGAGATTCCCATCCTACCGCCGACCCCAAGGAGATGCAATGGTCGGCCGAGATGCACCTGTACTACTAGCACGTGGTCACCCCGAGCTGCACGCCGAAGAGCGCTGGACCGCGACAACGTCAACCACTGGTCGCTGTTGCGATTAAAACGTGTCACACGAACAGGTCCTCGTGTACTCGTGACGCCAGAATAAGGCAACACTTAACACCACCACTTGGATAGAGACGTATCTTCATTGCAATGGAGTTTTGACCTATTTTAAACTTTGTTTAGCTAACCGTCACTGAACAGAGGATTTCTCAAATATGAGTCGACACCGAGAACCGACATAAGATCCATGCAAAAATTCACGTCTTTTCGAACTCTAAAAACAAGCGGTAGATTATTTGAGCAATTATTACATCACTTTGATTATTTTCTTCATTCCAGTTCGTGAGAGATAAGAAAACTAGTATTGTCACCCCATGCACTAAGTTTTGCATTTGCCAAATTTACCCTTATGATGGAAAAAATACTACTCTTCTAGTCAATAAATATTGGTTAAACTGGACCATCAGATCTGCTAATTGGACGGTCAATATTTCCCCGTCCCTACCGTAAAAAGGCTCCACTGCTTCACCTGGAGAGGTGTAGGCCGCATGACATGGAGCGCCGACTGGTCATGGGATTCGACCAGCTAGCTCCTCTGTCGAATCATGCATGGGCCTCGACCTCATCGTCCTCTGTCGGAACTTCATAGAGATCGCCCTGCTAGGTCTTCCAAGTGCGTGAACTTGGCATGGGGACGGCACGTTTCTTAGGACTACGAGTACATGATAGTGTCCCAGTTTTCTGATCGGCGTTACAAAAACTTCCACCAAACCCCAAACTTTCAAGGGAAAAAAAGAGTAGGCAACTTATCTTTCCAAACCTATATATACCCAATATAGATCGCCATCTTTATTAGTTGCCAAAAGAGAAACGGATCTCATATCTTTACAATTGCAGCCGAGATTGATCCCATCATCCTTGACACCCACCAAGCAGTCGACCATGGCGGCGCCCAATCCACCACCAGTCGTGCACGTGCGTTCCGTCGCCGACATCGAGCAAGAACTCGCCGTGAGCCAGCTCGCGCCGGGCGAGGTTGAGTTCAAACTCTCCGGGAGCGCGCCGTTAGGCGGAGCAGACACGATGGAGACGATGGTGCGCGTAGGCCACTCGGGGTACAACCTGAAGAACCCGCAGAGGCTCCACTGCAAGGCGAGGATGAAGATGGCGGCTACAGACGCCGTCGACGCCATGATGGACAAGTTCTACTCCGACGTGGGGAAGCAGAGGGACGAGGTGGAGGCCTGCATCCGCGTCCTCAAGGCGCGCCTCGCGCTGCCGGACGCCGCCATCCCCTACGCCGGAGGGCCTCTCAATCGGAGGGGCCGGCACATGCGCCATTGCGTCTATCCTCCTAGCCGGGTAAGAAGATCTTGATCTTCTCGATCGGCTGCTGGGTTGTTTGGGTTTTGATGATTCTTTATTTTTTTCGCCGTAATTTTATTTACTGTTTTGCATGCAGTTTGGACCGGTTGCGCCCTATGACACGAAAATCATTGCAAGCCAGACTGTTGTGGAGATTCCTAGCCAGGCGAGGCAGAAGCGGTACCGTCAAAATGACATTGATTCCACGCGCGCGTGGTGGAAGTTCAATCTCAGGATGCTGGAGACCAAGAGGAGGGTTCTAATTGAGCACGAGTATTCAATGATCACGGCTCTCAGAGGGGAACTGGTGGACGTGATGAATGAGCCTACTCTAATTGGGTCCGGCTATACAGACCCAAGGTTCCTTCACAGGAATAATCAGCCAGATTATCCCGCGTCGCTTCCTCCAGTGGCGATTGACCCCTACGCCGGCGCTGACCCTATTTGAGATCATCTGCCCATGTCGGCCGGGTCGCTACATAATTTGTTGGAGAGTCCTATAAAAAGTGTTGGGAAGTTGTAAGCTTTCTTGTCATTCAAATGATGTGGTGTCATCAATGATGTGCGTGTTTTGAACTTTTCTAAAGACAAAGGAACTTTTTATATTCAAGTATACTTGAAAGCGCACGCGCGCTATTTCGTCAGATCGAGCGCTCACGCGTGGACCGATCGGTTCTAGCTGATGCATCCATGCCTACTTGCCCAGTCTCCTTGCTCCTTGCTTCTTGCTTCTTCCTCTCAGCGGCAAGAGTGCACGCGATGCCGTTCTGGCGTTCTGTGAGCTTGTCCATGATGGCGCCGAAGGGCGATTTCCTCCGGGAGTCCGGGACGGCACCAGCGGTCAACACAGGAGCCTCGATGGCGCGACGGTGTCGAGGAGCGGCGGCGCTTACTGGCGGTGTCGGGGTCACATCGTCGATGTCGGAGTCCATGAAGGTGAGACGAAGGCTTGCTCGCGGCGACTGGAGAAGTTGTGAGCACCGGATGCCTCCGCGGCAGCTCCGCGTACCTCCCAACCAGCACGGCGAGCGCCTCCCCCAGTAGCCCGCGGGCCTCGCCGGCAATCCCTGGTCGAATTCCTTACGCTGCTGCTGCTGGCCTCGAGTGTATGTTCACCTTCAGTGCCTATAGAGGCGTAGAGCTACGCCAGGCCACCACCGCTCGGCCTCGACTCCTCGAGGGTCGAGGCAGATAGCAGCCTCTTTTTTTACAAGGACAAGGAACGGCTGCTAGCTAGCTAATTCATTCTTCCACTTGCACATCGAGCTAGCTCAACTCTCTCTCACCTGTATTTCCCCTTTTCTGCGACTAGTTAATTCTGGTCTCTGAGTATGAGACTAGTTAATTTTGATACATATTAGTTGCTCTATTTTATCAATTTGTTGTCCAATATCACATACTAGTTGCTCAATTATATTAGTTTGTTGCCTATCACTACACAATAATTAGCCACAAGTTGCCGATCTGTGAAGTTTGCCAACTAACACTGTGAAGTTGCCTATCGTTGTTATAAAGTTGTCTTCCGATAAAGTGAAGATGCCTATCGTTGTTATAAAGTTGCATACCGCGGTTATAAAATTGCCTAACGATACAATAAAGTTGCATACTATATTGTCGTTGTGAAAGTTGACTACCGCAGTGAAATTATTTCGCCTCATATGAAAGTTTCTTATCGTTGTTGTGAAGTTACTTCAACGCACACTAAGATTGCTTATCGTTGTTATGAAGTTGCCTCAACACACACCAAAGTTTCCACACCAAACTTGTCTATCGTTGTTGTGAAGTTACCTCAATACACACCAAGTTGCTTACCATTGTTGTGGAGTTGTGAAGTTGCCTCAACGCANATCTACCTGTGGAGTCGTTGGGGACGCCCACGCCTCCAAAGGAGATCCCGTTTTTAATTAAAAGTTCTCCCAGACACTCTCAAATATACATATTTAGATGAGAAGAAAATATATCCTGTTATTATCAATTATAACCTTTCAGCAAAAGAAGAGGAGCGATTATTGGAGGTTCTTAGGAAACATCGACTGCATTGGGATATACTCTGGATGATCTTTAAGGGATTTCTCCATCTATTTGTCAACATACAATTAATCTTGAGCTTGATGCAAAGCCCGTTGTTGATCGCCAACGAAGATTGAATCCAAGATGAAGGATGTGGTAAGAAATGAGGTACTTAAGCTTCTCGATGCAGGTATAATCTATCCTATTGCTGATATTAGATGGTGTTAGTACTGTCCACTGTGTTCCTAAAAAAGGAGGTATGACTGTTGTTGCTAACGATAATGTAACATCCCAAATTTTGGGAATGTTTTAAAATCACAAAATTTAAAACTTTGTTTAATAATTAAATAAAGTATCCAAAAATCAAGAAAAGCTTTTATAAAAGATTGTTTTGACATCTTCAAAGTTATATTTTAAATTAAATATTCCTTTATCTTCCAATCTCAACTTTAAAGTTTTGGAAATAAATTATTTAAATGAGTTTTCAAATAGTACCTTCCACTATGGATATTTGGTTTTCAATATGGGGATAATATCCACTATGGATATTATAAATCCTAAATTATTTGAGAAAATGATTTAAACTTTTTCCAAGCTTAGTTTATAAAATGTTTTATCTTAAATTATTTTAATATGAAAATGAGTTATCATTTTGAATGATATTACTCATTTTATTCTCTGTTTTTTTTTCATTTAAATATTTTGGGATATTTATAAACCTTAATTTGGAAATTTCCCAAATAGCCATATAAGGCAAATTTGACCAAAAGGGTATTTTGGTAATTTTGTTTTGACCAAAAAATTAGTTCCTAAATGTTTATTTTGACTATTTGGAGTTTTTACAAATTTTTACAAATTTACTTGACTTGATTTGGAGACCTAAATAGAAAGTTACAAAAGGAAACAGAAAATTGGAAACCTTTTGTTAAAAAAAAGAGAGAAAGCCCAACCGGGCCAGCCCAGCAACCAGCCCCATCGCGGCCCAGCAGCAGCCTGGCCCGCTTCTCCCCTTCCTCTCACTGACATGCAGGACCCGCTTGTCAGCATCGCCCCAAGCGACGGGAGCTCGCCCGCCGGTGCCCGTCGATCTCCTCCTCTTCATTTCGCACTCACCCGAGTGCAAACGGCCGCCGCCACCGCCACCACCTTAAAGCCCTCTCACCCCTCTTTCTTTCCCCTCTGTTTCCCCTCTCGAGTAGCGTCGCCATGCCAAAGATTTTCCTCGTCGGAGTTCCGCCTCGCCCTCACCGAAATCCTCCGATTCCAGCCGACACGGTGCGTCCCCGCGGCCGATTCTTCGCCTCCTCTCCTCCCAATTCTTTGCGCGCACGAGGATGCTCACGGATGATTTTTTTCATGCAGCCAAACGGAGTCTTCATCCTCGCCCGAAGCTCGCCGTCGCCCGTGTTCATCCAGCCGCTCGCCGTCTCCTCCTCGGGATGCAATCGAGCAAGGAGTCCTCGCCATCAAGATCCTCCGGCCGAAATGCACCTTGTCGTCACCTTCCCGGAGTCCAGGAAACACCGGAGCGAGCCAATCGTACACGACAGAGCCGCCGGTCGCCGTCCGCTCCGTCTCCGACGACCACCGCGCCGCCGGTAGCAACCCTAAAATCGCGACCGTCCGATCCGATCTCAACGGCCTCGTTTAGATCGAGCCGACCGAACCGGTACAGCTTAGCCGAGCCCTAGCCGCGGCTCAAGCCCGGCTCAAGCCGAGCCCGACCAATCACAGCCCGCCGCGTGGCCAGCCCTTTTATTGGATTTTTCCCGAAATAAAATTAAATGGCAGTTTTACAAAAAAGTCCCATGCAACTTCAAACCTTTATAACTTTTAAACCCTTTGGCCAAATTTAACAAATTTTATCTTTTTGAAAAGCCATAGACTTGTAGAATCTTTTGGTTCTATTAGTTTTAAGTTTTGACAAATCCAAATGTATTCAAATTTCAAATGTGTTATTTGAGTCATTTTAACATAACTTTATTTCTATATTTCCAAAAATTGCAAGAAAAATAGTTTTAGAAACCTTGATTTAGGTGCAATATATTTCCTCTGTTATAAAATATTTTGAGCATTATTTTGATGATTTAAAATCAGAGGCTCAATTTGAGTATTTTGATATAGTTTAAATTCTATAAATCTTTTTAACTTGTTTTCTTTAGAAAAATACCCCAAATAGTTGTCTCTGTCCAGGGAGACCAAAACCATGCCTAGCTACCACTTTTTTGAAACATAAACATTGAAAGTGTGCCAGAGGCCATTTAAATGTTAATGTTTTGCAAACCATAGTTTCAAAATGTTTTAAAACTCTTTTGACCAACTCCTTTGTGTGATCACTTTGATCAAGACCAATCCCTACAACCTTTGAAACAACCCTTCAACCTATTCAAAATTGAAATGTTCAAGTGTGATTTCAGACCAACCCCTGACCCAAATGGCACACCCCAAACCTAATGCATTGATTCTTTTTGCATATGGGATCATGTATTAAAGATTGGACCACCAACCTAGTTTTGTTTGTTTCTATCCATGTTTGTTGTTATGTTGTTTATTTTGATTGTTGTATTGTTGCTTATTGTCAATTGTTTGCATTGTATAGATTGAACGGAGAGCTACGAGCTACGTTGAAAAAGAGTGTGTGAGCAACGACCAGTTCCAAAAGGCAAGTGATACTCCAGCATAAAAGTCCTACTATTTTATTATATGCATTTTAGTTATTTCTGTAGAATGCATGATAGGTGTATTACTATTATGCTATGCAAACCTGTTTAGTACACTACCCTATATTCCTGTTGGTCTAGGTACCCATTAACTTGGTAGATGTTGGAACTGCAATGCTAATTTTTTTTATGAAAGGATAAAAACTCTACTAAGTTAATGAACTACCTGGGTGGCAATTGGTATTGCTTGGCGGACAGAGTTGAGTGTCGTCTCGGGGCCATTTCCATGGTTATACTCGAGATGTTCACTTGGGAACGGCCACCCAGGAACAAAGAGATTCGATGTCACTCCATGTTTTGTTTGCTGCCAGTGCAGCCACTAGTCATATGGGCTCTGTCTTGATTGACTAAGTTGAGTGGACCCGACCGGACGAACAAGCAGATGTAGGGGTTGTAGGTGGGTATTGTTCGGACAGGTGTATGGGAAAGCTCTTCTGAAAGATCTCGTCTCGACTCTCTCCTTTCCTTCTCACTAATTGAGTGATTAGGAAGTTTGGGTTAGTTGAGTCTAGTGGGGAAAGTGCCACAAACTCTCGAGAGTAGTAAAACTATGATCATAGCCGTGTCCCCGGTTACGGACAATTTTTGAGCAGCTGGACAAGGATGTCGATGGAGAGTCTCACCATTGCAATTTCTTAAATAAACTTTGATGGGTGAACAAGAGTAGAAATGGGACACTGGATATATTCCAGGAATTGCCTCATTGGCACTGGAATGTATACCAGGAACTGTCTCGGCTAGATGGAAAAGAAAATATTGTGAAAGCTAGGATAAAATTGGCTTTATGCAAAGAGCCTTGAGATCCACCAGCCAAATAAGCATATAGGTCTTAGAGTTTGCCATTATGAGTCCACAAGTGTCACTTGCCAGATCCATTCCAATGGTTCTGACCAATTTTTGGCTGTAACCTACGCGTTGCAGGTTGTTCTGCCGAAGAGTAAGGAACGTTAGAGGTTTCGAGTCTGCAACCAACATGTCTGCCTGTGGCACATGAAGATGATGAGGCTCCATGCTATTTATGTTTTCCGCTGCTGAACTTTGTAAAATGCTAGCCTTTGGCTATGCAACTTGTAATGAACTATTTTCTGGATCTTCGATGTAATAAATAATAGACGCATTTGCATGATATTACATCTTGAACTGTGGTGCTAGCTATTCGATACAGGGACTAGCACATAACACAGGGATCTTGGCCTATTTAAAAAGGCAAGGTCGCTACAGATAATAATGAACTCATTCCTCAGAGAACGGTTGTAGGATATAGAATGTGCATTGATTATAGGAAGCTTAATAAGGCCACTCGTAAATATCATTATCCTTTGCCTTTCATTGATCAAATGCTTGAAAGATCGTCTAAGAATACTCTCTTTTGTTTCCTTGATGGTTATTCTGGTTTCTCTCAAATTGTTGTTAAATATGAAGATCAAGAAAAAACTACCTTTACTTGTCCTTATGGAAGTTATGCTTATAGACGTATGCCTTTTGGTCTGTGTAATGCACCAGCTACTTTTCAGAGATGCATGTCTGCTATTTTTCATGGCTTTTGTGAGGAAATTGTGGAAGTCTTCATGGACGATTTCTCCGTCTATGGAACTTCTTTCGACAATTGTCTCTATAATCTTGACAAAGCTTTGCAGAGATGTGAGGAGACTAATCTTGTTCTTAACTGGGAGAAGTGTCACTTTATGGTGAAAGAAGGCATAGTGCTTGGGCATAAAATTTTTGAGAGAGGAATTGAAGTTGACAAGGCTAAAATTGAAGCAATTGAGAAGATGCCCCATCCAAGGGACATCAAAGGTATTCGTAGTTTTCTTGGTCATGCTGGTTTTTATAGGAGGTTTATTAAAGATTTTTCTAAGACTTCGAGGCCTCTTACTAATCTTCTTCAAAAGGATGTTCCATTTGTTTTTGATGAAGATTGTAAGGAAGCCTTCGAGATACTTAAGAAAGCTTTAATCACCGCTCCTATAGTACAACCACCGGATTGGAATTTGCCCTTTGAGATTATGTGTGATGCTAGTGATTATGTTGTAGGGGCTGTTTTAGGCCAAAGAATTGATAAGAAGTTAAATGTCATTCATTATGCTAGTAAAACTTTGGATAGTGCTCAAAAGAATTATGCAACTACTGAAAAAGGAATTTTTAGCAGTTGTTTTTGCTTGTGATAAGTTTAGACAATACATTGTAGATTCCAAAGTAACTATTCATACTGATCATGCTGCAATTCAATTCCTTATGGAAAAGAAGGATGCTAAGCCTAGGCTTATTAGATGGGTGCTTTTGCTGCAAGAGTTTGATTTACATATTGTTGATAGAAAAGGTGCAGATAATCCTGTAGCTGATAATCTGTCTAGAATGGAAAATATACCTCATGATCCTGTCCCTTTAAATGATAGTTTCCCTGATGAACAACTTGCTGTTGTTAAGGTAACCTCTCATGACGCTCCTTGGTATGCTGATTATGCTAACTTTATTGTCTCGAAATTCTTGCCTCCGAGTTTTACTTATCAACAGAAAAAGAAATTGTTCTACGACTTGAGGCACTACTTTTGGGATGACCCACATTTATACAAGGAGGGAGTTGATGGAATTTTGAGGAGATGTATTCCTGAGCATGAACAGGAAGAAGTGTTGAGGAAGTGCCACAACAGTGGCTATGGAGGACATCATGCAGGGGAAAGGACTGCACATAAGGTTCTTCAATCAGGTTTTTATTGGCCTACTTTATTTAAGGATGCTAAAAGGTTTGTTTCGTCTTGTGATGAGTGTCAAAGGGTTGGTAACATTAGTAGACGTAATGAAATGCCTATGAATTATTCTCTTGTTATTGAACCTTTTGATTGTTGGGGATTTGATTTTATGGGTCCTTTTCCCACTTCGCATGGCAATACTCACATTCTAGTTGCTGTAGACTATGTTACTAAATGGGTAGAAGCTATACCTATTAAAAGTGTTGATCATAAGACCTCCCTAAAATGCTTAAAGAAGTTATTTTCCCTAGGTTTGGTGTGCCTAGATATCTTATGACTGATGGAGGATCTCATTTTATTCACGGTGCTTTTAGAAAGGTCTTAGCTAAATATGATGTTAATCACAGAGTTTCTTCACCTAATCACCCTCAAACTAGTGGGCAAGTTGAATTGACTAATAGAGAGATTAAGATAATCTTTTAAAAGACCGTTAACAAGTCTAGGAAGAATTGGTCTAAGAAACTTAATGATGCTTTATGGGCTTATAGAACTGCTTATAAAATCCTATGGGCATGTCTCCTTATAAAATGGTTTATGGTAAGGCATGTCATTTGCCTCTTGAATTAGAACATAAAGCTTATTGGGCTGTTAGACAACTTAATTCTGATCCTATTCTTGCCGGTAAAACTAGATTGCTTAAATTAAGTTCGTTATAAGAGTGGAGAAATGAAGCCTATGAGAATGCTCGTTTGTTTAAGGAAAATGTAAATAAATGGCATGATAAGAGAATTTTGAAAAGAGAATTTAATGTTGGTGATAAAGTGCTTTTGTATAGGTCTCGTCTCAGTTTGCCACTAGAGGCTTGGTAGTACTCAGTTTTGCCACTAGTTTCAAATGGCTTATAGTTTTGCCACTACTTCAGTTGCAGCTGCTATGACGAGGCCAAACGGCCAGTCTGAAGCGGATTCCGTCTGTTAGGCGTTAGTGGACTTGGTCCGCGTCTTACAGGTGGGACCAGTTTACTTCTTACAGGTGGGACTGGGCAAGGCGCTAGTGGACTTGGTCCGCGTCTTACAGGTGGGACCAGGTAACTTCTTACAGGTGGGACCGGGCAAGGCGCTAGTGGACTTGGTCCGCATTTTACAGGTGGGACCAGGTAACTTCTTACATGTGGGACCGGCGACGGCGCGAAATAACGGCCACCACCTGACCTAACCGTGCACGACACCTGCTCTCAAACGGCCACCTGCGCCGCCGCCACCACCTGCGCCGCCGCCGCCACCTCCGCGGCCGCCACCTGCGCCGCCGCGTCCGTCCCGCGTATAGAGCCAACACCTCCACCGCAACGTGCTCCAGCGTGTCGTGCTCCGCCGTCACTTGCTCCACCGCCACCAGCTTGTCCCGCTGCGCCCACCAGCTGCGCGGCGGAGCGAGGGCGGCGCGGCCGAAACAGCGGCGGCGTGCGTCGCGGTGGTGTCCTGCTCCAACTGCCGCTTCAAGTGGTGGCTTCTCCGTCCATGACGCTCCATCCGCTCATGGTTGTCTCCCTCACCCGGAGCTCCACCCCGCGGTCTTCGCCGTCCACGACGACCTCAGGAGGCAAGCGACAGGGAAAAGATGCATATGAGGATCAGTTGCTCACCCTAGTCGCTCTAGTATTATCAATTGGGGCGGAGGATCTCTAAGGCGCTCGATATCATCCGCGGCGAGCTTCGGCCGGTGGTGAAGGGGACGAGCTGATTCCGACTGCCCCAACTCGAACCAGTGCCACATTGGGCTCCGCCGAGTCCTACTATTCCTCCACGCAAAAGGATGCGAGCCGGGATGGACTAAAACGTTGGGATCGGCGCCGTCTTCCTCGCCTCCGACCGAAGGTCGCCGTGCTCGATTCGCTTCCTTATGACCTCCCCCGACCTCTAAATCCACTCTATTTTGTTCCACGAGAGCCTATGGTCCTAACGGGCAAGTTTTTATGCGCGAGGGATGGCTTATCCGACGACCACGACCGGGCGGCGCCGTCGGTATTTTGTCGAGCACCTTGTGGGCGTGCTCTGGACATGGCCATGTCGGCATCAGTGCGTTCCGGGATATTCCTAATGATTTAGGAAGAAAACTTTATATCTTTGTGCGCCAAATGGGAAATACTACAACTTTGTAGTTATAAGGTTTCGCTAGTTTGGAACTTTCTATATTGCGATTTTGTGAAAAACATTTCTGGTCCAAATGGCATTGCCATGTTTGAGTAGGCAAATGAATTTTTCATAATGTAAAACCTTGTCAAATAGTTAGAGGGCTACTAGAATATGCCATTTTTACCCACTTAGAAAAAGGGTTCACTTTTTAGGTAGATAAGTAGGTGTAAATCCCTATTTGAATTGAATTAAAAAAATCAAATAAATGGGAAACCATGACATAGTTTGTCGAAACGAGGCCATATTTCACACACTCATGGTATATTTCACACACTCATGGTAATGCATCAATATGGTATAGCCAAAGGTGTGAGATTTCAAGCATTGCATGAAAATGCATCAATATGCACCAAAATGAGCTACAAAAGAGCCCCAAAGGTAGCCCAAACAACCCCATTTCTAATCATGTCATTTTTTCGACCTTCTCCAAATGATCTCAAACTCTAGGGTTAACATCTATTGCACTAATATAGTGTCCTTGACCAATATGGAGTCATTTCTCAAAACATAAACCACCTCTCTTCACACATGAGATTTTATAGTTTGAGATGTGAGATTTTACACCATATTGAAGCATTTCTTGTTTGATATATATCTAGACCTTATTTATCAGTTGGAGCTGTTAGTACATGACAAACTAAGACCATGTGCACTGGATTTTCATTTTTTTGAAGTTTTATGAATATTTTATGATTATTTCAAAATCGGTCAAACCCAAGTTTGACCAACATTTAAACAAGTTTTAAATACCAAAATGAAAAACTAAGCCTGGGTCATTCTTAGTGACACCAAAATGAAGCTTTGGTGATTTTTTCAATTTTTTTAAACTTTCAAAACATAAACCACCTCTCTTCGCACATGAGAGTTCATAGTTTGAGATGTAAGATTTCACACCATATTAAAGCATTTCTTGTTTGATATATATCTAGACCTTATTTATCAGTTGGAGCTGTTAGTACATGACAAACTAAGACCATGTGCACTGGATTTTCATTTTTTTGAAGTTTTATGAATATTTTATGATTATTTCAAAATCGGTCAAACCCAAGTTTGACCAACATTTAAACAAGTTTTAAATACCAAAATGAAAAACTAAGCCTGGGTCATTCTTAGTCACACCAAAATGAAGCTTTGGTGATTTTTTCAATTTTTTTAAATTTTCAAAACATCAAACCCTCTCTCACTTCCTTGAACTCTCTGCAACTTCGTTCGTGGTAAGTCATTTGTGTGAAGGATTTCTCATGAAAATACTCATATACCAAGTTTATATATTTTTTTCATAACTATGTCATGTAAGTAGACCATGTGCGCTGGTTTTATGTTATTTTGATTTTTTTTTGAATTATTTGTGCTCATTTGAATGTTTGGTCAAACTTTGCACAAAACCGTTGACCGACTCAAAATCAAAGTTTATTTTTTTTTGATAACTATGTCCTGTAAGTAGACCATGTGCACTGGTTTTATATTTATTTGATTTTTTTTGAATTAATTATGCTCAACCCTAGCTCATTCCATCGATATCGTGAACGTGTGAATGTTGGAATTGAAATATGGATATAACAAGTTTTATATTTTTTATAGCAACTTAGTTGCATAAGTAGACCATGTGCGCTGGTTGTATGTTGTTTTGATTTTTTTTTTTGAATTAGTTGTGCTCAACCCTAGCTCATTCCATCGATAGCTTGAATTGTGTGAATGTTTTTCATTTAACTGTGGATATAACAAGTTTTAAATTTTTTTTAGCAACGTAGCTGCATAAGTAAACAGTGAGCGAAAGTTTCATATTTATTTGATTTTTTCTAAATTATTTATGCTCAACCCTATCTCACTGAAACCCTAAACCCCGGAAAACCCTAAACCCCGTCCGAAACCCCCGGAAGCACTAAACCCCGTCCGAAACCCCGTCTGAAACCCCCCTGCTTCAACCTTAGACTGAAGATTAGGGGAAGCCCTCGCTAAATTTTTCTATAATTTTGGGGACAAATTATAACACACTTGTAGTTTAAATCTCGTTAAATCTGAGATTCACAAATTTGTCATTTTTACACAGACCAAACTATACAATATTTCACACTAAAATTTTGCACACTATTGTAAATAATCATTATCAACATTCGGAATTTTTTTCACATTTTTTTTCAAAAATTGAAAAAATTCGAATTTTTTTGTACTGTTTAGATCTAGATCTCATATCCAAAAATTTGTTATTTTTACACAGACCAAACTACACAATATTTCACACTCAAATTTTGCACATAAGAATAAATGTTCATTGGTGACATACAGGATTTTTTCACATTTTCATCTAAAACTTGAAAAATTCGAATTTTTTAGACCTAGATCTACATATTAGATCCCGAAATTTGTCATTTTTACATAGACCAAACTACACAATATTTCACACTCAAATTTTGCACATAAGAATAAATATTCACTGTTGACATACAGGATTTTTTTCACATTTTTATCTAAAACTTGAAAAATTCAAATTTTTTAGATCTAGATCTAGATTTAGATATTAGATACCGAAATTTGTCATTTTTACATAGACCAAACTAAACAATATTACACACCGAAATTTTGCACATAAGAATAAATGTTCATTGTTGACATCCAGGATTTTTTTCACATTTTTATCTAAAACTTGAAAAATTCGAATTTTTTAGATCTAGATCTTAGATCCCGAAATTTGTCATTTTTACATAGATCAAA
The DNA here is from genome assembly GCA_012064385.1 of Puccinellia tenuiflora. Taxonomy (NCBI): domain Eukaryota; kingdom Viridiplantae; phylum Streptophyta; class Magnoliopsida; order Poales; family Poaceae; genus Puccinellia; species Puccinellia tenuiflora. The sequence continues at coordinate 890,612 of QRDG01000298.1, read as the reverse complement.
CTACACAATATTTCACACTCAAATTTTGCACATAAGAATAAATATTCACTTTTGACATACATGATTTTTTTTCATATTTTTATCTAAAACTTGAAAAATTCAAATTTTTTAGATCTAGATCTAGATTTAGATATTAGATACCGAAATTTGTCATTTTTACATAGACCAAACTAAACAATATTACACACCGAAATTTTGCACATAAGAATAAATGTTCATTGTTGACATCCAGGATTTTTTTCACATTTTTATCTAAAACTTGAAAATTTTGAATTTTTTAGATCTAGATCTTAGATCCCGAAATTTGTCATTTTTACATAGACTAAACTACACAATATTTCACACTTAAATTTTGCACACTAGCATAAATAATCATTATCAACATTCAGAATTTTTTTCAATTTTTTTTTCGAAACTTGAAAATTTCGAATTTTGTACTGTTTAAATCTCAGATTCAGATTCGTCAGTAGTGGGCCTCCTGTGAGAAATTTAAACATTTCCAAAAAAAAGCCGAAACTATTAAATTCATGACATGTGGGTCCCAACCGTCAGAAGTTAACAGTCAAACCATTGACCAGATAGAAGACGGCAGGAGTCACGGAATAAGTCTTTGCACACATACTAGGGGCAAAACTGAGCACGATTCGCAGCTGAGGGCAAAACTGAGTACATGACGACATCTGAGGGCCGCCTGATAATTAACCCAATTTTTTTTGCAGGCAAATTGCTCTCTAAATGGGAAGGACCATTCATCATTGAGGAGGTTTATCGTTTTGGCGCTATAAAGATTAACAGTCTTAACGGACACAAGCCTCAAGTGGTGAATGGTCAGCGACTTAAGCATTATATCTCCGATAATCCTTTGGAGAAAGATGCCGATGTTATTCAAGTGGTGCCTCCGGAAGAATTTATTGAGACCAAATTCCGGAAGACAACAGAGTCAGGAAACGAATAGGTAACTGTTTCGGTAAGGAAAGTGCCTCGGAAAATTCTAGGAAATTTATATTATTTATTTTTTGAAAATTAGGAAAATTCGGAGACTGGACGGAGTACGAGACGGAGTCCAGGAGGCAGAGGCGGCCCTCTGCCCACCCCAGGCCGCGGTGGGGACCCGCCCCTGGCCTCTGGACACCGCCTCCGACTAGTCTCGTCGCCTTCCTTTTATTGCAAAAATTTCGACTATAAATTTCCCCGAATTTTTCGACGAGCGTATCCTGTGTTTTTCGTCGTGTTTTTGTTTCGTGTTTTTCTGGCATATCGCTTTCGCTCGAACCCTAGCTGCCATGACTTCTCCGAGCACTTCCAATGATGATTTCTTCAAGAACGTCATCAACCCCTACTTAGATGAAGTCAAGATGCATCCTCAAGTTCTCCAGCTCAAGGACGGCGTGCTTCATAAGCAAGATCTTCAAGGCCCTAAGAAGGGGGATGTGAAGACAAGGTTAGAAGAAGTTGATCATGAGGTTTTCGAGTACAAGAATATGATCGAGCGTGGAGTAAGCGTCAATCACCGCATCATTGTTGAGCTTACTGATCTTCACAAACAAGAGACCAAAGAATTAAGGGAGAAGATCTTTCTATTGGAGAATGAGACCGCCAATTTGCAAGCACAGATCTATCATCTTCACAATCAGATGTGTGAGTATGAACTTAGATTTAATCATATAAGCTCTGCTGCAAGTTTCAGGTCGGAGGAGACTTGTTCTTCTTTCGTCGATGGGAGGCCCCTTCCGTGGAAGTTTGGTGACAAGTGATGACATTAGAAACCTTTATCATGACTCAAGCATTATGGGTAACAGCACTCCCTTGGCTTGTTCCAAGCTTGGGGGAGTGCCTCGGTATCTTCATCTTTTGTCTTTTATTTTTCGTAGTCATGTGACTCATATCATGAGTAGAGAAGTTATCTAGTAGAATGGTTTTGCAATGTGTCTTGTCGCTCCTTGTGAGTCCTTTGTATCCGTTGGTGTGTGGTTCTCTATAATGGAATATAAATGAGAAGTATGTTTTATTCTTCTGCACTTTATATTTTATTATGGCAATCTCTCTCATCTGCTGGTCTTGTGGTAAGTGATGATTTGACATTGGGTGCATGAGTAGAAGTTTATTCAGTATTGGTAAGCATGATTTTGTTTATCTTGCAATAATCACTTTGACGCTTGAGTAGAGAAAAGAAATTTAATTGCAAATATATTATCTCTTATATCCTACATGCTTGTGAACCCTCTAGTTTGTATTCTTTTGTATTAGATTTATTTCTCACAGTAATGATAGACTTTATGTTGCATGTTTGGCATATTGTTCTAGATGACATATTTGGTTTACATCTCTCAACACTGTATGTTTGCTTCAAATACCATTTTTGCTAAGCCAAAAAATTCGTACTGAGTGTATGGTTCACTCGTGCATCCAAATCCCAAAGCCAAACTATCTTGCCAGCTGAGTCCACCATATCTACCTATGCATGGTATTTCTTGCCATTCCAAGTAAATTTGTCATGTGCTATCTTTAAAAATTCAAAATACTTCTTTTTGTGCCTCTGTTTTTAAGCTCATGAGGGAGCAGTAGAGAGCTTGATATAACCTGTGATGAGCAAGGTCATTTCCCCCCTTTCACCCGGTGTCGATGGATTACGTCTTCACTTGAATCAACCCGAGAGCAAGCAAAATATAAATATAACTCACCATTCTCCTCCACGCAATGAAAATCTGAGAAATCAGCTCTAAACATTGGACAAGTGGTGAAACCAAGGAGAAAGAGGAGCGTACTCGCTCCTCTAAAAAAGCCAGCTGCTCTCACAAGTCTAAAAGCCTTGCTTGTCATGGGGGACTAGATAGTTTCTCTGTTGTGAAGTCGTTGACGAAAGCATGCATGTCTTAAAATTGTTTTACTTCTGTTTCATAAAAATAAAAAGCTCTAGCACATGACTAATCCCTGCTTCCCTCTGCGAAGGTCCCTTCTTTTACTTTTATGTTGAGTCAGTTCTCTCTCTCCTTCTATCTTCCACAAGCAAACTTACAGTGTTGATCTTTGATGTTAGCAAGTATGATATCTACATTGTGTCTCTTATGTCTCATGATAGTTGTTCATTTTTCTTATGTCAGTTCTAACTCTTCTATCATAAGATTACAGCCTTGATGATTTGCAACTCGTGGAAAGGTAACTTGATGGTTGAAGCATTCAAATGGATCCTTCTTGAAATATGAGCTGACAAGTATAATTGCCTTTTGAGCGAAGTCTTAGTTTGCCATTGCTTAATAAATTTCTACTTTGCTTCACCTTAACATGTTATAGTTACATTACTTGTCTTCGAGAGGCTTTATGAGAGAAGGGTTGCTGTTTAAGATGTACTTGTGTTTGATGAGTAAATACTGATACTTCATATTCGTATTCTTTATTTATCGACACTTCACTCCATAAACATGTGGTCATGTTTACCGAGCTCAGTTTTCGCTTGGGGACAAGCGGAGTCTAAGCTTGGGGGAGTTGATACGTCCATTTTGCATCACTATTTTACATCATAATTTATCTTTATTCATTGATATATTTCATATTATGATGCAGTACTTATGTTATTTTATCTCATTTTGCATGTTTGGCAATTATTGGGGATGAATCTGTCGGAGCCGGAAATCAGCTGGAAAAGTACCTGTCAAGATACCTGACGTCGAAAGCTCAGAAAATTCCAGAAAAATTATGAAGTCAATATTTTAAACGATAAGTCACGGGGACGAAAGAGGGCACGGAGTGGAGCTCTAGGGGCGGGGACGCCCCCTGCCGTGGGCCCACCTCTGGTCGCGGGTGGGGCCCGCCCCTGGCCCCTGTGGCTCCCCTCCGGCACCCCTTCGGCGTATTACCTCCTATTGACCTAAAAACTTCGGGGGTATCGACCAATAATTTTTCCGCCGCCTCCACGAGGCGGAAACCAGACAGAGAGAAGAAGAGCTCCGGCAGGGAGAAATCTGCCGGGGAATTCCCCTCCCGGAGAAGGGGGATCGCCGTCATCGTCATCACCATCACGCCGGGCATCATCGGGATCATCATCTCCACCATCAGCACCATCATCACCGCCACCATCCCATCTCATCTCGCTGTAACAATTGTCGTTGTGTTGCTATCAGTTCATCGGAATCATATCCCGGGTGTTGATTACAACTTGTAGTTGATGTTTGAGAGTTTTATCGGTGAATTATCATTACAATGAGATTGTTTCCCATATTCATACCACCTCTGATCATGATCTATATGATGTCTTGTGAGTAGTTCGTGTGGTTCTTAAGGACATGGGGAAAGCCTAGTTGCTAGTAATTGCATAATGTTGAGTAATATTTAATGGTTTGATTTATGTTGTGGTGTTATTCCTCTAGTGGTATCGTGTGAACGTCGACTACATGATACTTCACCTTTCAAAGGGCCTAGGGGAATGCATAGTGTATTTAGTTTGTTTATGGTAGGGTTGCAGGAGTGACAGAAACCTAAACCCCAATTTGTGAACTATGCACTAGGGAGTGTAGGGTCTCAGAGTTTAAGGCTGTGGTTAGGTTTTTATCTTAATTACTTTCTTGTAGTTGCGGATGCTTGCAAGGGGTTTAATCATAAGTATGTGTTTGTCCAAGTAAGGGCGGTGCATTAGCATAGGTCCACCCACACAGCACTTTATCAAAACGATGAAGATTAATCACCGGCACACAATGAAACTGGCTAGGCAGAAATTCCCATGTGTCCTCGAGAACGTTTAATCATCATAAGTAACACAACCAGCATGTCCTTTGAGCTTAAAAGGATTGGGCTATTTGCTGCAACTATTGTAGCACTCTTTTATTTACTCGTTCTTTACTTGTTCTTTATATCAAAAATCCAAAAATATTTCTCTTTTAGTGATTGCAGTAAAACCTTGCTGAAATCTACTTGTCAACACCTTCTGCTCCTCGTTGGGTTCAACACTCTTACTTATCGAAAGGACTATGATAGATCCCCTATACTTGTGGGTCATCAGTTAGTCCAACAAAATGCATAAAAATGATGTGATATGATAATCAAAACATGTGACAACATCACAAAATTTGCATGGATCACTCAAAAATTATAGATATGTTTGACACGTATCAATCCGCAAGCTTAACTCCTACTCCTCCTCGAGTAGGTAAGTGATAACAAAATAATTTTTGATGATACATGCAACCAATACAATCATGATCAAGATAGTAATGTACAACACCTGATGTGAATAAGGTGATCCAAAACAATTTTCTATAGTTGACATTAAGCAAACAATGATTAACATACGCTAGCTAACAAATGCTAGAAACTTTTCATGAATAAGTGCGTTGGAGACATGGAACCATACATAAGGTTTAGAAAGAATAATTGCAAATTATGTCTCCAATGTAAAGCATCAATCATTCTTCAAAGCATCCAAATAGTCATTCATGAAAATAGCCAAGCTCGAGTCAGGTGTCCTAATCCATCTCCTTCACAAAGCAACTGTTTCAAAGTCTACTCAACTAGTGCAAGTAAGAAGTGGCTTTGGCACCAAAATGTTATGGCAAAGAGAACAATGATGGAGGTTTGGAAGGCCAAAAAGAAAGGCTCAAACAGTGGAGAGGGTAACCACAAGACAGAAGGAAGTCTCGTAGTTGACACTGTATGAGGAGTAGTGATTGCCATGCAACGGATGCACATAGAGCTATAAGTGTATGAAAGCTCTCCAATGGAACTAGTGGGGGTGCATCCAACTTGCTTGCTCATGAAGACCTAGAGCACTTGAGGAGGCTCATCCTTGGAATATACAAGCCAAGTTCTATAACGTTAATTCCCCACTTAGTTATACTACTAAAACAACATGAGAACTCTCTACAATGAAGTGTAGGTGCTACTAGCACAAGTGTGGTAAAAAGGATAGTAGTGTTGCTCCCTCTCTCTTTTTCTATTTTTTTGGATTTTGGGTGGCCTCCTTGGCTTTTTAAATGCTCTCTCATTGGCCTCCTGTGGGCTCTTTTATTCTTATATTTTTATTTTATTTTATACCTCACTATAGGAGCAACACTCTATATTACAAATGGATCATCGCACTTTTTGGTACTGATAACTCATAAGAATAATACATAATGTATAACAGAAGATATGCATGATCGAGCGTAGTGTGGAAAAAATGTAGAACATGTGGCAAGCCACGCTGCACACTAACTCAATGATCAAGCAAACTATATGGTAATGAAGAACGACATCAAGTCATGTAATGTAATGATGGATGTTGCATGGCAATGTATCTCGGAACGGCTATGGAAATGCCGTGATAGGTAGGTATGGTGGCTGTTTTGAGGGAGATAGTTGGCTTATGTGTACGAGAACAGGATGAAGTTCTCCCACGGAATTGGATGTACTCGCGAAGTATGCACCAATCTCAATATGAGAGAGGGCATTGCGCAGCACCAAAGAGGCTAGCAAAATATGGACGTGGAAGTGCCAAAACTCACAATGCATTTTGTATATTGCAAACAACTAGCAGTTTCAATGTTTCACAAATGGTTAGAGACACCCCAAGAGGGATCGTGGCAGCGACACAAGTGCCCCGTTGGCTTCCCCGACTGTTGCAGTAACTACCCACTAGGAACTTATTTTCAACTGAGCAGAATTCATGACACATTAGCATTGTTGACTTAGATTGTTTAGTTCAGAAAAGTACGACTCCATGCTTTACTAACACATCTCCACTAATCAGATCTAACACTATTAACCAACACATTTTAACCATTAGTTATTTTAATGTTTCAAAACAATTGAAAAGTATCAAATTATCCACATAGTGATCTACAAGACTATGCAGGTTTTTTTTCCTACTTCATACCAGTACCACATGCATAGCATTTTACCGATCTAACACATTAACCAAGCAACCAAAACAACTCTCTAACAAATATAAGTGAAGAGCAAGAGAGTTTAACATCAACCACTAGCAGCTCTAAATAAGATAAAAGCTAAAAGTGAGAGCTTACTAGCAAACAAACAGTAGTTAAGAATACTCAACAAGATATAAGCGAAGCACATGAGTATTCAAATGAAAAAGCGGAGCGTGTCTCTCTCCCACACAAATAAAGCAAGGATCCAACAAGCATATAACCAGCAAAATAACAAACAAAACTTAAAGTAAAAAGACGCTCCAAGCATAGCACATAATATGTAAAGTGATAAAAACTTAGATCAACAAAGACGACCTCATGATAGTCGATGAAGAAGAGGGGATGCCTTGGGCATCCCCAAGCTTTGACGCTTGATAGTTCTTGAAATTCAGAGGGGATGCCATGGGGGCATCCCCAAGCTTGAGCTCTGATCCGTCTTCAATTTCTTCATTATCCTCTCCTTTGGAACATGAAAACTCTGTTCACACAAAAATTCTCATAAACTGATTAGAGGGTTAGTGCTCATAAATTAAAAATGCACATGTGTTCAACTCAAGACAAATTGCAAACAACTTTATTAGGCATTAGCTACAGTTTACTAAGCCTCAATGTGGCACTCCACCCCTAGAGTATCACATATGACGATGGTAAAGAGACGAATGCAAAATAAAAGCAGAATCTGTCAAAATCTGAACAGTCTGTAAAGATCGAATTTTTCGAGGCACTTCTGTAACTCAAATCAGAAAAGTCAAAACTAACAAAAGATAGATAAAAGTATCAGGCTTGCTGTCTAAATATTTCAGAAAAAGAGAAAATACAGAGAATTTTTAGATTTTTGAACAGTCAAGGACAGAAATCTGTTTCTGGACAGCAAAACAACACCTCGCACTTTCAATGCATTAGAGGCTAAACTTGGCACCAAAAAAAAAGATACAATGAAGTTACTACAGAGGCAACAACTTCAGGACTCAAGAAAAGCAAACTGAAAGTAAAAGATGGGTTGCCTCCCAACAAGCGCTTTTCTTTAACGCCTTTTAGCTAGGCGCAATGATTTCAATGATGCTCTAATAAGAATAAGAGTTGACAAACGAGAGAATCAAGAAACAAATACCAAACATATTTAATCCTAACCCACTTCCTATGCATAGGCATATTGTACGAAAATAAATCCATGAAGCACAAAGCATTAAGCATAGGAAGGTAAAACAACATAAAGATAGGTGTTTCAGTAACATGAAAGCTCCAATAACCATATTTTCCTCTCTCATAATAATTTTCAGTAGCATCGTGAACAAACTCAACAATATATCTATCACTTAAAACAGGCTTTTCATGATCTACAAGCACATAATTTCGGTCCATCTCAAAAATATTGGGATCAAACCCACTTTCAATAGAATTATAATGTTTATCATCAAGTAACATAGGACCGTCGTCAAGAGCATTATCATATAAAATTTCTAAGCACAACTCTTCATTAACATGTATCTCAATGGTAGGAATAAATAAAGGATTAGCATAAGATTTATCAATAAAGCACGGATTATCATATATAACAGTAGCAAACTCATCTTCATAAGCATCATTAATAGAGGCCTTATCAACTTCATCACAGTAGCATGGGTTATCATAAATGAGAATAGAATTTTGAGTAGAAACATCATCAATATAGCATGGATTCTCATACATCACAAAGGTGTCTTGAGTTTGAGATTTACTGTCATCCTCGGATAGAGGGAGTGGAGGCTCACACTCTTCCTTTTCTTCCTCCATTAGTTTCTTCCTTCTCCTCTTCATATTGGCTTATATTTTCATATCCTGCATCCTGCAAAATGTGAGAACCCTCTTGTGCAGCGAGGTGTCTCTTTTTATAATCAATGATATAATCATTATTGCTGAAATTTTCCAAACAATAATTAAGGATCCAAGAGCTTGTAAATTTAAGTTTATTAGAAGCCATTAAAGTTTCATAATTTTCGACCATGAAGGAATCTACTTTGGAGGTTGCCACAAATGTAACAAATTGTTCTACTTCTTCAGCTCCCAGATGAGTATTGACGGGGGAATACCCAACCGGGTATGCCAACAAGATGGAGAGGAACCAGCATGTCGTGGGGTTGTCACGGCAAGTTCTTCCTCAGGGAAGATGAGTTCTGGGGCCATTGGTGATTGAAGTACGTAGGAACAATTAATCTCGCCAAGGAACAAGGATTTACCCAGGTTCGGCCCCTCTGATTAGAGGTAAAGACCTACTTCCTGCTTCTATGTTATTGCTCTTGATTATATCTCGATTACAAGGACCCGGCTCCTACAACTCAGGAGCCGGCGACTTCTCTCTGGTGGCTAGGGTTTCTCTCTACTGGTTGAAGCTCATCGATCTAAGGTCCAGGACCCTGCTTATAAAGGCTGCCGGGTCCCTGGACTTACAGGCTATACCGAGTCACACTAGAACACGGAGTCCTACTCTACGTCTTGGTCTTCCAAGTTAGACTCCGGGTTGTACCTGGACTCCTTCTCTGGACGAGCCTCTTTCTCCACACGGGCCTTGGTCGGCTTGTCTCCAGCCCAGCCCATGTGACTTGTCTCGTGACTCGGCGTTGGCCTTCTTGGTCTTGGCGGGTCTACTTTCCGGGTCCATGGGCCTACCTATAAAGTATCCCCCCATCAGTAGCCCCCGAATTTATCTTGGGCGCAGCTTGGCGGCTTCCTCTGACTTGTTGGTTCGACTCCCTGGGTCGACTCCTTCCACTTGAGCCACAGGCTCCAAAGTCGCTTGCTGCTAGCTCCAAGATGAATTCCTGCATAAAAACATAAGACATAAAAAAGGATGAGTCTATCCTCTTTCCTTGTTCAAGTCATCACCCTTGCCCTTGCACATGCTGGCCGGGTCTGTTGTGACTCTTGCGAACAAGGACTAGACAATTTGACTTTCACTGCCACAGGACTCGCCATTCTGGGACAAGCCGGCTTTTTCCACTTCTGTGACTTTAACCTTTAACTGTTGACTCGTTACCCACGATTTTACCGCGGGCCACCACTGTAATCCTCTAGGGTTTTTACCCTCTTATAAATGTCAAAGGGTAAGAACCAAAACCTTAACTGTCCCTTCATTCCCCAATCTTTCGGTCGTTCCCGCGCTCATCTCCTTCCCGCGCAGCGCTCCCCTCTTGCGCCGTACATACACCATGGCCCCCAAGCGCGCCACCAAGGGCACCTCTAAGGCCAAGGCCCCTTCTGCAAGCAGGATCGTCGACATTGCTACCGAGGCCGCCGCCGCCGCCGCGCCCGCCTCGAAGAGATCTATCTCCGCCGATTGGGGCGGTTCAACCATCACGGCGGAGCAACTGAAATCACACCGCCTAGCTGGTCTCCTTCCTTCAAGCGTCAAGGCGCGAGCTCCTGGGGATGAATCGGTGCCCTCTCCGGCGAAGGGCGAGGTCGTCATCTTTGCGGAGCACCTTTTCCGCGGTTTCACGCCCCCCGGTAACTTGTTCTTCCGCCAGCTCCTCGAGTTCTACAAGCTGCGCATTCATGACCTCGCTCCCAATTCCGTCCTTACCCTTTCCAATTTCGTCGTTCTCTGTGAGGATTACCTCCAGATTAAGCCCGACCTAGATTTATGGCTTGAACTGTTTTATTGCAACCCACAACCCGAGACATCTGGAGGCCCTCTCTTACAGTGCGGCACTGTGGCTCTTCAGCGTCGCCTGAACTCTATATTTCCCAAGCCAGTTTTTCCCAACCGCATAAAAGACTAGCAAAAAACTTTCTTTACTGCAAAGATACATCTCCTGAGGACGAACCCAAACTTCCTTTGTTCACTGAAGACCGCTTAGAAGCGACTCCTGCCATGAAGGCCAGGTGCTCAGAAGCCGCCCGTCCCAAGGTCGAGTCACTGATTCTTAGAATTCGGGCTCTTCTTTCTCATAATCTGGAGAATATGGATCTCGTCCGTTGTTGGACAACATGGAGGATCCAACCGCTGAGTCCTAGGACTCGGCTAATTTGCGCTTACACTAGATGTGTCACTGATGATCTCAGGACAACTGACAAGCTGTCAGATGGCCCTGAACTTGGTCGATTGATCAAGAAGCTCACTGGAAAAATGGTGAAGGACCAGGCCCACTTTGGGCTCCAGCCTTTTTGCTCCACCTGCCCAGCTCCTGCTGTAAGTACTTTAACTGTCTTTCCTTCTTACTTGCTTGTATTGTCTCAATTTACTAACTCACACTTTCTGTTTCCTTTCTGCAGCTTACCGACTCCTTCTGGAAGTCGGCCCTTGAAACTGACAAGGGCAAAGGGAGTACCTCTGCTGCTGCAGAGATTGTTGAAGAAGAAGAAGCCAGCGAGGAGTCCTCTAAAGAGGCTACTGCCGCTGGTGAGGAGAATGAAGATGAGGAGTCCTCACCTGAGGCTCCCACTGTCAATGTCATTGAGGAGGGGTCCTCCTCTGAAGCACAGTGTGGCACCCCCTTCTGACACATGTTGCCAGAGAGGTGGTCGCCCCGTGCGCCAGCCCAGGATATCCGGACGCACGTTACGACAATGCAACATAGCGGAAATATCATTACACAATCAGGCCCCGAGGGCTACAAAGGGGTTTCACAAGGCCATCAAGGCATGAACAATTATCATGGCCAGGCATGGCACGGGACAGAGTTTAACTGGCAGCGGAAGACAAAGATATGGCAACGGCTTGGCGCGGCTCCATTCCACAGGCATCTGGCTGGGCTACTGATCCTAGCACGCTCCTTCTCGATTTCCTTGCTATGGTAGGAGATGATTCCTCGCCCATATCTGGCCACAATCACAAGGCCCGTGAGTACATTATTATGCACTCAGCAAGTATTGCCCCTCACTACAAACAATCCAGCAATCATGCAACAAGATATACACGGTAAATAAAATCCTACAACATGGCAAGTGTACTCATGGCATAAAAGTAGCATGTCATTGACAACCAAACATGTCATAAGCAAGCAACAGGGGTATCACCAGTACAGAGTCCAAGCCAGGTGGGGTTGGATCGTGTACCGGCAATCATACCACGAACTTACCTGTGACGAGTAGACGGGTGTAACAGTTGGTACCAGATCTTGTAACTACTCCTATCAACACACTCAGGCTTCCAAGCCTCTAGCCAATTCCGGCTATCAATCCAGCCAACTCTGGCTATCTCCCGGGGCATGCACGGTTGATGTTGGCTCTGGCCTAACTATAGGCTTCCAACGCATCACACCGCCATCCCATTCACCTCACAAGTAACATTCCCTGCAGCATCTTATTGTTCATTTAGTGAATTCAGGTTGTTCACTTTCTTTCAAACAATACTTACGTTTAACCTCCGGACTCGACAAAGGACAAATAGTGTGACCGACACTGAACTGTTCCATAACCTAGGAACAAGGCTAGCTGCTAGATGACATACTCTCGAGAGGTTGCAGTGACCACCCATCTAGATGCCCCTTACTCAGCCGGCACTTTAGGACATCATCCTTAAGTCAAACTCAGCAAGATACACATACGTAACCGTTCACGCTACCCAGACACTCCCTGTATAGCTACCAGCATAACTCTACGCCTTATGATGAAGTGAATCCGGCACGTCCCCAACGGAGGAGCAACGCCTAGTTCCGGAACCTTCACAAGACTAGCCCCGACCACAACTATGCAGTATCCGACTAGACTTGCCAAGTGGGTAGCATCAAAGGAGGCTTGATAGGTTACATAGGTTACGGCCTTTCCATTTGGGGCGACAGTGGTAGTGCGTTCGATGTTCAGATTGATGGCACTATGGACTGACCCTATCGAAGTTTGGGAGGGGTGTTTCATTTAATCAAGTTCCATCATTCACATATCCAAGCAACAAAAGATTAGTCCAACACTATAACCACAACCAACAAGGCATTAGCAACACAAACAAGCACAACAAACATAGCCTAGAACATGCCTAACACTTGCATGAATAAATAACCACATCACAATAATAATACCCCGGGTGACTGTGGCGGGCAACCCGGCCGGTGTCACACGGGGGTTAGTGTCACAGAATAACAAGAATACCCGGGTGACTGTGGCGGGAGACCCGGCCGGTGTCACACGGGGGTTAGTATAACAATATAGCACAGGCGGAGTCTGTTACGCATCCGTTCCTCCACGCGCAAGTCTTTGGCGGCGTATTCGTCCGACCGTTGACCAGGAAGTGGGGAGTTGGGCATATAGTCTCCAAAACTAAACCGAAAGCAATCAAAAGAATGGGAGAGCATCCATTCCACTCGAGGGTTTCCTCGACGTGGTGTCAGCAATCTCGGCAAAAGAACCAAATGGAAAGTCAGCTCCCAAGCGTCGCAGTCCGGGTGGTCTACGCCAACCATATTTGACGGAGGGACAAGAAGCAAATAACTCTTTTGGCAAATGCCCCCAACCCCGAGGATCACGGGCCGACATTTGTCCGCACCTAGCCTCGGCGTTGAAGAAGAAGCAAACAATCAACGCATGTTTTTGTTATTTAGTTGTCAAAGCCACGCAAGTGCGAGGCGCACAGATAATTCAAACATCAACCCAATGCATACATGGATGAAGTATAACAAAGCAATAATAACAGACCGACATGATATAAATGCTAAACGCGGACAATATAAACACTAAGCGATTAACAAACAACTTTGCGGGACTGCTCATAGCAAGGGGTTAGCTTGCCTTCGACGGTCGATGCCATTTGGCCTGGAGGTCACGGACACGTCGCGGGATAGGGTTTCGATTCGCCGGTACCGCGGGACCTATACATGCATACGCGGGGCTGAGCATCTAAGCATCTCACAAAAATATACAACATATGCCACTGGATAGATCCCTTAAAACTAGGAATTTACAAACTTGAATCACCTGAATCGGAGTCACGGTTCGAAAGATACGGAGGTTCGAAAATCTTTCCAGCAGGAAAAGAAAAAAAACAGATCCGCGGAAAAAAGACAGCACGGGCCGCAAGTGGGCCACGGCTGCGTGCTGCGCGCGCGCCAGCGTGGGCTGGGCAGGCCGCTAGTAGCTCGGCTGGGCTGGTTGCTCATCTGGGCTGCCTGCTGGATCGGGCCAGAAAACGGTTCAGAGAAAAAAAAGAAGATAACAAACGGAGGGATCGATCGATCCAGTTCATCTTCCTGTACGTGCCTCGCCTTCGAGCTCCCGCACGGGAGCTGGCATGGACATCGCCGTCCGCCGGCAGTTGGGGGGCACAGGGCAGACGCCGACGGCCAGGACGGGCACGCCGCGCCCCACCGCGCCCAGGGACAGCCTTGAGCGGGAGGGGGGAGGAGCCACGGGTGCGGCCTTCCCCGAGCTTGGCCAGCACGGCCACGGCAGCCAGGGCGGACGCAGATGGCGCCATCGATTGAAGCCACCATTCGACAGAAAGAGGTCACCGGGAGGTAGAGGAGATCAAGGGGATCCTCCCAAACTAATTTAACTGGACGAAGACGCTCTACGTTGCTCGCGAGGTTCCGAGGAACTGCGGCGACGTTCTCGGTCGATTCGGCCGAATTCGAGGTCTATCCTCCAATTAAAGTAGCAGAGAGGTTCCAGAGTGAGGTATGGGGGGGTGGGATGCATCTGAAAGGGGCTCGGGGTGGCTTTATAGGCAGGGGCGAGGAGAGTTTGGTGGTGGCCGGTCTTGGCCATTGATGGCCACCGGTGCACCGGCCTGCGTCCAAGCCATGAATGGGGGGGGAATGGTCGGTGCTGGTTCGAGCCAGAGGAGCAGGACGAGCTCGGAACTAGCACGTTTAGCTCGAGCCCGAGAGCAGCGGCGAGGGGGGGAGCTGACACGCGGCTGGGCGGCGCCCGACTCCGGCCAAGCATTTATGGGAGAGGAGGGGGCGTCTCGGGTGCGAGCCAGGGAAGCAGGAAGGGGTGCGGCCACTGCTAGCTCGGTCTGGAACGGAGGAACAGCGAGGGTCAACGCGTGGGGGTGTCGGCCAGTGCGCGCCCTGGCGTCCGGAGCACGCCACGAGCGGCATGGTCGTGCCAGCGGGGTTCCAGGGGAAAGGGAGCTACCACACTGCACCACTAGGGCTACCAGGACACGACCAACTCGACCAAGCAAGAAACACTCAAGAACTCGATGCTTTGCAGAGCAAAATTTTCAGAAAACCGAATGCACATAAGGTGCTCGACGAAATGACAGGGGCCTTCCTTAACCCAGAAAAATTCCCACAAATTTCCACTGAGTTTACTTGGTACCAGGGGAGTGTCTATGGAGTTTGAGCTCAAATGGGTGCTGGGAAATTGGGTTTTGATATGGTGTCCAAAAATGGACANTGCTGCCCTTATGGCCACCGAGGTCATTGCTTACGTCTGGCCACAGGGAGGAGATAAGGAGGGGAGAGGAGGAGGCTGCCGTGCTGGAGGCACCGTGGAGCACGAGGGGGTACTGCTGCAAGGTATTAGGCACCGACCATGGTAGTAAGCGGGATTAGGTCTTGCTAAAGCGCGCGTCCTGGACGTCCAGAGCGCGCGCGCGGCAGCGGCATCGTCGCGTTCCCCGATTCGGAGCTCTAAACTGAAAAAGTTTGCACCACTGGTTCACAAGGGCAAGAACCAAGACAACTAAACTAGCCACACTCAAAACTCCACACTTTGCAACAAATTTTCAGAAAACTAGGGTGCGCCAGGTGTTCGATGAAATGACAGGGGCCTTGCACATCTCAGAAAAATCCCCAAAATTCACAGTAGGTTAGGATAGGTGTATGTAGTATGTTTGTGAAGTTTGAGCTCAATTGGATGCCTGTAGGTTGGTAAAATAATTGGTGTCCGAAATGCCCTAATGGCATGGATATGCCAAAGCACTTCCTCAAATAATATTGATCTGATATTGGGGAGATGGGGTTTTGTAGGGTATCTTGTCAACTTGGCAAAGTGGTAATGCCAAATTATTTTTGTAGCTAGGGGTTGCTTTGGAAATCCCAATTAGGCATGGAAAGGGCATTACAAGGGAGTACCTCAAATATTGCTCAAATGAGGTTGGGCCAATGGAGTGAAATGATCAGGAGGTCAAATCATGCACCTCACCAAAATTGCAGAATTTTGGATGAGTGGAAGGTGTCTAGACAATTTCTGGATTGAAAATGGCATAATGGAAAATATGGATAAACTTGGAAATATTGCATTGAAGTATGCAATATTTTTGGATGGATTGTCTTTGTATGAGGAGGGAGTCTCTGGTATTTTTGGTGGAATTTTTCCAGCTTTGGAAACAGGCTTTTCTTTGGTAGGTGGAGTAAAGGGTTTTAGAGGTTCGATAATCAGGGCTAGGGTTTTCGAGAGAAAACCTAAGCAGAAAAAAAATATCACGGGCGCTGGAGTGGTTCGTGGATCACCGGGAAAAATTTGAGAGAGCAATTCCCAAGTCAAATCATCCTCAATAGATTTGAAGAAACATTTAGGATAGAGGAAAAAGTTTTTCAGGTGTCAGAAAACACCGCTAAAATTAGGGACGAATTTTCGGGGTGTTACAAACCTTCCCCCCTTAAAAAGAAATCTCGTCCCGAGATTCGGAGACTAATAGAGATCCCTGGGGTTATACAAGATATTTCTTGTATGGTTCAATCTACCCCTACATTAAAATATTCAAAACTTTTTCTACAAAAATACTAGGGTTTTAACACTCAGAGGGAACTCCACTCAATCAGATCTCTATTAAAACATATATTTTTAAAGGTATGATATTTCTACCATACCCAATGCAATTAAAAGATGGCATGCAGGGGCTCACGCAACTCAATCAACATAGGATCTACTAGCACATTTATTAAAATTAAATCTAAGTTTTGCTCACCAAACACAAACCTGGCAAGATCAGACAAGATCTACAACCAAACTATCAGCCAACAAATGAAGATTCAACTTGGACAAATAATTAACTCAAGTTTGGGAACACAACGTTTACGGTTTTTATTTTAGAAAAGCTGTATATTCATTTTCATGCATACACAGGTTTTGAAAATAACAGGGTTTCTTTTAAAAGGAAATACGTGTGCCACCGATAATCTGGTTCACAGACACTGCGAGATAGGTTTGTTTCAAAAATCATTTGCAGTGGTATGGCATAATCATTTCAACCATACCGGTTAACAAGAGAATAAGAACACCAAGTTTTATTACGAGCTGATTCTACATCAACCAGAAAGCATATACCCAACCTTACATTACAAGCCAACAAAAAGAAAAGCAAACAACCTCACTGATTCTCACCTACCACATACACGCGCCACTCAGGCGAACTAAACATGGGTTCTACTCCGCGTGGCGGCCTCTGGTAGTCGGTGGAGCGCGGCCGAGACGAAGAGTGGTGTCCACATCTCCATCTCCCGCGGGGTGGGGAATTGCAGGCACGCCTTCGAGGATTATACCTCCTGCTTGGAGGTACCGCTGGGCTGGGGCTGGTGCTTGTGTCCCAGAGGCATCAAGACTGGATCCCGGCAATTCACCTGGGAACGGGAGTCCTGTACTCTGAGCTGGCCCAAGGTCGAGGTTAGGTAGGTTCCCTGCTCGACGCAGTTGCATGCGGCACGACCAAGGTTGCGCCTTGTGGTGAAGAGTTCATCCCTCAGAGAATGGCAAAACTTTGTCATTGCGGCCCCGTAAGTGACCAGGGTAATAACGGTAGGTTCGACCTCTTCTCTAACGGAAGTTTGGACAGCCTCCGCACCAGACTGGGGTCTAGCTGGGAGAAGGTGGAAAGCTCGACTTTTCGCCATTGCTGGTTCAGAGTACCGCAGGCGGACGAGACCTTCCCAGGCTGCTACCTGGATGGCTTGAGGAAGAGTGGGCATGGTCCAACCTTGGATCAAGTAAGGCTGGCTTGTCCCCAACGGACACGAGCCGATATGCACGTCTGCTCGAAATTCACTTCCGGCAGGCGAGAGTGAGTTCTCGAACACCACATATCGAGGGCGAGCAGGCCTACCAAGGAGAAGACAGACGGCCTTCCAAAGCATCAGTGGAAATCCGCCATGATCCTCGGCAGTGGTTTCCAGGACGGCCTTGGGGTTCGCCATCGGATTATTTGTCTCTGGGTGTAGGATAAGATAAGAACGCGGGATTCCTTTGCGGGATCCTGCTTCAAGAGGGCTGGGTTGCCCAGGATTGCAGGCGAGGGTGGGTTATAAAGCAACTAGGACCGGGTCCTCAGGTTCACTGGGTAAGGTCGGCTTCTTCTCATGGAAGAAACCGGCTCGTCTTGTTGGGGAAGATTGGGACAGGTCCTACTGCACCATACTGTTGACCGACACGAGCCATGCCGGTTAGGCGGAGATGGGTTAAATCCATCGGGCTCACTGTCGGGCAAAAGTAGGGCGGGGTTTTCCATGCTAGGGTAGTCTACAGCCAGCCTGGTGCTCTGATACCATGCTCTGTGGCACCCCCCTCTGGCACACGTCGCCAGAGAGGCGGTCGCCCCGTGCGCCAGCCCAGGATATCTGGACGCACGTTACGACAATGCAACATAGCAGAAATATCATTACACAATCAGGCCCAGAGGGCTACAAATGGTTTTACATGGCCATGAAGGCGTGAACAATTATCATCGCCAAGTATGGTACAGGACAGAGTTTAACTGGCAGCGGAAGGCATAGGTATGGCAACGGCTTGGTGCGACTCCACTCGACAGGCATCTGGCTGGGCTACTGATCCTAGCACGCTCTTGCTCCATCTCCGGGCTAAGTGGTAGATGAATCCTCTCAACGTCTGGCCACATGAAAAGCCAGTCTGAGTACAATGATGTACTCGCAAGAAAAATAACCACAAGACATGAACGGTCAAGCAATCAGGCGACAAGTAACTAGCGACAGAAAATAATCTAAACATGGCAAGTGACTACTTACGGCAGTCCAAGAGGATGACAACATGGCATCACAGTAAAACATGGCATAAGCAAACAATGGGAGTACCACCAGTACAGAGTCCAAGCCAGGTGGGGTTGGATCGTGTACCGGGGGTCACACAAAGAGCTTACCTGTGACGAATAACGGGGTACCAGTTGGTACCAAGTAACACAATAAATCATATTACCACAGCTAGGCTCACTGGCCTCCAGCCTCACGAGGCTAATCTCATCTGTCACCACCGCTAGGCCCACTGGCCTTATCACCTTTCTTATCTCAAGTAACATTCCCTGCATCATCTTATTGTTTATTAGGTGAGGTCAGGTCGTTCATCAATTCTTTTAAACATATCTTAAGTTAAACCTCCGGACACGACAAAGACAATAGTGTGACCGACACTGAACTGGTGTTCCATATCCCAGGAACGAGGCTAGCTTGCTAGGTTGAGACTCTCGAGAGTTTGCAGTTACCACTCATCTAAATGCACCTTACTTAGCTAGGGCAAGATACACTTACATAACCGTTCACACTACCAGGACACTCCTTGAACAACTACCGACTTACCACTCGGGCTAAGTCTTATGACGAAGTGAATCCGGCACGTCCCCAACGAATGAGCAACGCCTAGCTCCGGAACCTTCGCAAGACTAGCCCTGACCACAACTATGCAGTAACCGACTAGACTTGCCAAGAGGGTAGCATCCAAGGAGGCTTGATAGGTTACATAGGTTAAGGCTCTCCCATTTGGGGCGACAGTGGTAGTGCGTTCAAGGGTTCAGATTAGTGGCACTATGAATAGACCTCATCGTTGTTTGGAGGGGTGTTTCAATTAATCAAGTTCCACCATTCACATGTCAAAGCAACAAGATTAGCCCAACACTATAATCACAACCAATAGGGCATTAGCAACACAAACAAGCACAACCAAACATAGCCTAGAACATGCCTAACACTTGCATGAATAAATAACCACATCACAATAATAATACCCGGGTGACTGTGGCGGGCAACCCGGCCGGTGTCACTCGGGGGTTAGTGTCACAGAATAACAAGAATACCCGGGTGACGGTGGCGGGAGACCCGGCCGGTGTCACTCAGGGATTAGAGTCACAGAATAATAATAAGCATACCCGGGTGACTGTGGCGGGCAACCCGGCCGGTGTCACTCGGGGGTTAGTATAATAATATAGCACAGGCGGAGTCTGTTACGCATCCGTTCCTCCACGCGCAAGTCTTTGGCGGCGTTATCGTCCGACCGTTGACCAGGAAGTGGGGAGTTGGGCATATAGTCTCCAAAACTAAACCGAAAAGCAATCATAAGAATGAGAGAGCATCCATTCCACTCGAGGGTTCCCTCGACGTGGTGTCAGCAATCTCGGCAAAAAGAACCAAATGGAAAGTCGGCTCCCAAGCGTCGCAGTCCGGGTGGTCTAAGCCAACCATATTTGACGGAGGGACAAGAAGCAAATAACTCTTTTGGCAAATGCCCCAACTCCGAGGATCACGGGCCGACATTTGTCCGCACCTAGCCTCGGCGTTGAAGAAGAAGCAAACAATCAACGCATGTTTTTGTTATTTAGTTGTCAAAGCCACGCAAGTGCGAGGCGCACAGATAATTCATACATCAATCTAATGCATACATGGATGATGAATAAAACATGGCAATAAATAATAGGCCGACATAATATAAATGCTAAACGCGGACAATATGAACGCTAAGCGAATAACAAACAACTTTGCGGGACTGCTCATAGCATGGGGTTAGCTTGCCTTCGACGATCGACGCCATTTGGCTTGGAGGTCACGGACGCCACGGTTTAGGGTATCGGTTTGCCGGTACCGCGGAAAACACCTACGCATGTGCATAAGGATGCTGAGCATTTAAACATTTTACAATAATATAAAACCTATACCGCTGGATAGATCTCTTAGAACTAGGAATTTACAAATTTGAATCACCTCAAACGGAGCTACGGATTGAAAGTTACGGCCGTCCGTTCGTTAAGCTTAAAAACGGACAGTTTTCTGTCCACTTCACTGCTTAACCAGCGGACGTCCACAACACAGCTGGTTCGGCCCAGGGCTGGTCGCGTATTCCAGTGGAGTGCGCTTCCCTGCGGAGAAAACGTAACCCGAGGAATGCGTCTTTGCTGGAGCTCTTCTCCCTGGCCCCCGTACGGGAGGAACTAGGGGATGGTCGATGCCGGCTACCGGCCGGCCGGCGGGGACGTTGGTGACGCGGGCGGCCACGCCGGGCCACGCCGGGCCACACCGCGCCCACCGGGGAGGGCCAGGGGCGCCGGGCTGCGGGGCTGAGGCGCGTCGGGCGCCGACTTGGCAGCGGCGGCCGCGCGGCGTCGAGCAAGGGCGAGGCCGGCCTCGCCGCCGACCGCCGGGACGGCTGGGCCACCGGACGACAGCGGGGGTGTGAAGCTGCTCCCCACCGCGCCCAGGGGTGGCTTCGGACGGAGGAGGGGACGGCCAAGGTTGCGTCGCTCTCGAGCTTGACCAGCTCGGCCAGCACGGTCATGGCGAGCCGCTCACGAACTCGTGCATGCCGGGCAGCCCTTGGTCTTCGGAGAGGTGGGGGAGCGGCTTGGGGAGGGCTCAGGTGGGAGGGGGAGCCGACGGTGGGGGCGCCGCGCACGGCGACGGGGAACGACGCAGTGGCGTCCATGGCGCGGCACGGACGGGCACGGCGTCGGGCTCAGCTGGGTGCGGGCGTGGCGGGGCGCTGGGAGTCAAGGACGGTGACGGCAGTGGCGGGGCTGGAACGGCGGCAGCGTACCGCAGCTCGGGGAGGTGGAAACGGGGTGGGGGTCGCCTGAAGGGCTCGGGCTCGTCCTCGACACGGTCACGTCGACCACGGCCGAGCTCGGCTCGGTTTCCGTTCGCTGAGAGAAACGTGGGGAGGCTCAAGGGGGGGAAGAGGGTGTGGTGCGTCCAGGGGAGGGCTCGGTGGCTACTTTTATAGACTGGAGGGGAGGAGAGGTGGGTGGTGGCCGGTGCTGCCCTTAATGGCCACCGAGGTCATTGCTTACGTCTGGCCACAGGGAGGAGATAAGGAGGGGAGAGGAGGAGGCTGCCGTGCTGGAGGCACAGTGGAGCACGAGGTGGTACTGCTGCAAGGTATTAGGCACCGACCATGGTAGTAAGCGGGATTAGGTCTTGCTAAAGCGCGCGTCCTGGACGTCCAGAGCGCGGCGCGAGCGGCATCGTCGCGTTCCCGGCGATTCGGAGCTCTAAACTGAAAAAGTCTTGCACCACTGGGTTCACAAGGGCAAGAACAAGACAACTAAACTAGCCACACTCAAAAACTCCACACTTTGCAACCCAAAATTTTCAGAAACCTGAGGGTGCGCCAGGTGTTCGATGAAATGACAGAGGCCTTGCACAACTCAGAAAAATCCCCAAAATTCACAGTAGGTTAGGATAGGTGTATGTAGTATGTTTGTGAAGTTTGAGCTCAATTGGATGCCTGTAGGTTGGTAAAATAAATTGGTGTCCGAAAATGCCCTAATGGCATGGATATGCCAAAAGCACTTCCTCAAATAATATTGATCTGATATTGGGGAGATGGGGTTTGTAGGGTATCTTGTCAACTTGGCAAAGTGGTAATGCCAAATTATTTTTGTAGCTAGGGGTTGCTTTGGAAATCCCAATTAGGCATGGAAAGGGCATTACAAAGGGAGTACCTCAAATATTGCTCAAATGAGGTTGGGCCAATGGAGTGAAATGATCAGGAGGTCAAATCATGCACCTCACCAAAATTGCAGAATTTTTGGATGAGTGGAAGGTGTCTAGACAATTTCTGGATTGAAAATGGCATAATGGAGAATATGGATAAACTTGGAAATATTGCATTGAAGTATGCAATATTTTTGGATGGATTGTCTTTGTATGAGGAGGGGAGTCTCTGGTATTTTTGGTGGAATTTTTCCAGCTTTGGAAACAGGCTTTTCTTTGGTAGGTGGAGTAAAGGGTTTTAGAGGTTCGATAATCAGGGCTAGGGTTTTCGAGAGAAAACCTAAGCAGAAAAAAAATATCACGGGCGCTGGAGTGGTTCGTGGATCACCGGGAAAAATTTGAGAGAGCAATTCCCAAGTCAAATCATCCTCAAAAGTTTTGAAGAAACATTTAGGAATAGAGGAAAAAGTTTTTCAGGTGTCAGAAAACACCGCTAAAATTAGGGACGAATTTTCGGGGTGTTACATGGGGTCCGGGAGGATTTCGATGCCTCGTGACCCCCGGTACACGAATCTAGCGGCATCGTCAAAACTCGTGATTTCGACCATTTCTGGCCGTTTTCGTGGGTTACAGTCCACGTTTTTGGGGTCCCGGGAGGATTTTGATGCCCCGTGACCCCCGGTACACGACTCTAGCGGCATCGTCTTAACTCGTGATTTCGAGCATTTCTGGCCGTTTTCGTGGGCTATAGTCCACGGTTTTGGGGTCCGGGTGGATTTCGATGCCCCGTGACCCACGGAACATGACTCTAGCGGCATCGTCAAAACTCGTGATTTCGAGCATTTCTGGCCGTTTTCGAGTTGTATAGTCCACGGTTTTGGGGTACGGGAGGATTTCGATGCCTCGTGACCCCTGGTACACGACTCTAGCGGCATCGTCAAAACTCGTGATTTTGAGCATTTCTGGCCGTTTTCGTGGGCTACAGTACATGTTTTTGGGGTCCCAGGAGGATTTCGATGCCCCGTGACCCCCGGTACACGACTCTAGCGGCATCGTCTTATCTCGGGATTTCAAGCATTTCTGGCCATTTTCGTGGGCTATAGTCCACGGTTTTGGGGTCCGGGTGGATTTCGATGCCTCGTGACCCCCGGTACACGAATCTAGCGGCATCGTCAAAACTCGTGATTTCGAGCATTTCTGGCCGTTTTCGTGGGCTATAGTCCACGGTTTTCGCATCCCGGGAGGATTTCGATGCCCCGTGACCCCCGGCACACGACACTAGTAGCATCGTTAAAACTCGTGATTTCAAGCATTTCTGGCCATTTTCGTGGTCTATAGTCCACGGTTTTGGGGTCCGGGAGAATTTCGATGCCTCGTGACCCCCGGTACACGAATCTAGCGGCATCGTCAAAACTCGTGATTTCGAGCATTTCTGGCCGTTTTCGTGGGTTACAGTCCACATTTTTGGGGTCCCGGGAGGATTTCGATGCCCCGTGACCCCCCGTACACGACTCTAGCGGCATCGTCAAAACTCGTGATTTCGAGCATTTCTGGCCGTTTTCGAGGAGTATAGTCCACGGTTTTGGGGTACGGGAGGATTTCGATGCCTCGTGACCCCCGGTGCACGACTCTAGCGGCATCGTCAAAACTCGTGATTTTGAGCATTTCTGGCCGTTTTCGTGGGCTACAGTCCACGTTTTTGGGGGTCCCAGGAGGATTTCGATGCCCCGTGACCCCCGGTACACGACTCTAGCGGCATCGTCTTATCTCGGGATTTCAAGCATTTCTGGCCGTTTTCGTGGATTATAGTCCACGGTTTTGTGGTCCGGGTGGATTTCGATGCCTCGTGACCCCCGGTACATGACTCTAGCGGCATCATCAAAACTCGTGATTTCGAGCATTTCTGGCCGTTTTTGTGGGCTACATGTAACATCCCTAACTTGGATATGAAAAATACGAAGAATTTTTCCACTTTTTGTTTCTTTGTGTGCATCATAGCATCCATATGTATCTTGCCTTTTTAAACTTGCACTTGTAAAACAATTGAAATGGGAAGCCCACCTTCCCAAAACCTCCAACCAAATGTTTTACTCAACTTGTCAACCAACCTTTCTTGGACTTCCAACTTGTTTAGGAAGTTCCATAATTGCCTCTTATCCTCAATTCTCCATTTTCCAAGTTTTGTCAGTTGGGAGCTAAATATGAGAATTCAATTTGGCTTAATTCAAACTACACTTTTGGAACCAATCTAAGCTCTCCAAAAATTCAAAATAAATTCATGGAGTGCTTATTTATTGTGTTGGGAGCCACCATGTTTAATTTCAGTATTTTTGGAAATGGTTAATTGCTCCAATTAGAGGATGTTAGCTATTTATCAAAAATGCCTAAATCTAAAAGCTTTGAACAAATGTTGGGCAAACTAATTCATTTGACCTCACCAAATTTTGTGGAAGTCTAAAAGCTTAAATGGAGCCTATGTGAATTTTTCCAGATTTTACAAACATGTTTCAGTGCCTCTTTTAAATCCCTGAAGTTGCTGAACTAAAAAGGAAAAACAGATAATTTGGAAATGTTTAAATTTCTGACGAGCGGGTCCCTCTGTCAGTCTCCCTCTCTCCCCTCCCTTCTCACTGTACGCCATGGCGCACTGGCGCCATGCCGTCGAGGTGGCCAAGGGCCCTGCCGCCCGGCCGCAGCGCCCTGGTGGTCAAGAGCCTGCCGAGGACGCCCACCTGCCCCGCGACCTGCTTTTCCCTTTTCCTCCCCGCGAGCAAACCCTAACCCTAGCTCCTCTCTCCGCCGCTGCTTGCCGCCGCTGTCCGTCGCCGCTTCGTCGCCTCCGTCAGCCCCGGGACCAGCTGACCGCACTAGGAGCACCGCCGGGCCAACCTCCATCTTCCTCGCCGACGCCTGCTTGATGGGAGGGCCTGACGCGAGCTAATTGCTCGGTTCCCTCCGACGCCGTCCGTCGTTCGCCGTCGTCGTCCTCGCCAAATCGCCGTCGCCCTCGACCTCCTTTGCCTCCGGCGATCACCCGTGCGTGTCCAAGGGTGAGCCACCGTCCTCTGGGACATCCCCTCCTCCCTCCCCCCCCTCTGTAGGCTTGGTTTCGCCCGGGTGTCCGCACGGCCGCCGCCATCACTACTAGGAAACTAGCTATAGGTGGATAGCTATTCTGTGGCGCACCAAAGTTTACGTGCGCCACAGAATATATTCTGTGGCGCATCTCTGTAGGTGCGCCACAGAAATAATTTCCTTTTTGTGGCGCATATATAAGAGGTGCGCCACTGAAATGTGTTATTCTGTGGCGCACGAGTGTACATGCGCCACAGAAAACGTGTGGGCCCCACAACCCACGGCTGTATTGCATCCTACCACACCTTTTCTGTGGCGCATGGCTACGGATGCGCCACAGAACTCCTGTGCAGAAATTCAAAAGTGTGGCAGCATATGAATTTTAGTATTATACCTACTAAAGGTGTCTATTCTTTATTTAAAATATTAACAAATATGTGTGTGTTCTTTCTTTAAATTTAACCAAACTTTATTTTTGAAAAGAAAAAAATATCATTAAAAAGAATAACAAATATGTGTGTGTTCTTTCTTTAAATTTAACCAATTTTTTTTGTATTATACCTACTAAAGGTGTATATTCTTTATTTAAAATATTAACAAATATGTGTGTGTTCTTTCTTTAAATTTAACCAAAAACTTTATTTTTTGAAAAGAAAAAAATATCATTAAAAGAATAACAAATATGTGTGTGTTCTTTCTTTAAATTTAACCATTTTTTTTGTATTATACCTACTAAAGGTGTATATTCTTTATTTAAAAATATTAACAAATATGTGTGTGTTCTTTCTTTAAATTTAACCAAAACTTTATTTTTTGAAAAGAAAAAAATATCATTAAAAGAATAACAAATATGTGTGTGTTCTTTCTTAAATTTAACCAATTTTTTTTGTATTATACCTACTAAAGGTGTCTATTCTTTATTTAAAATATTAACAAATATGTGTGTGTTCTTTCTTTAAATTTAACCAAAACTTTATTTTTTGAAAAGAAAAAAATATCATTAAAAAGAATAACAAATATGTGTGTGTTCTTTCTTTAAATTTAACCAATTTTTTTTGTATTATACCTACTAAGGTGTCTATTCTTTATTTAAAAATATTAACAAATATGTGTGTGTTCTTTCTTTAAATTTAACCAAAACTTTATTTTTTGAAAAGAAAAAAATATCATTAAAAATATTAACAAATATGTGTGTGTTCTTTCTTTAAATTTAACCAATTTTTTTGTATTATACCTACTAAAGGTGTATATTCTTTATTTAAAAATATTAACAAATATGTGTGTGTTCTTTCTTTAAATTTAACCAAAACTTTATTTTTTGAAAAGAAAAAAAATATCATTAAAAAGAATAACAAATATGTGTGTGTTCTTTCTTTAAATTTAACCAATTTTTTTTGTATTATACCTACTAAAGGTGTCTATTCTTTCTTTAAAAATATTAACAAATATGTGTGTGTTCTTTCTTTAAATTTAACCAAAACTTTTTTTTTTAAAAGAAAAAAATATCATTAAAAAGAATAACAAATATGTGTGTGTTCTTTCTTTAAATTTAACCAATTTTTTTTGTATTATACCTACTAAAGGTGTATATTCTTTATTTAAAAATATTAACAAATATGTGTGTGTTCTTTATTTAAATTTAACCAAAACTTTATTTTTTGAAAAGAAAAAAATATCATTAAAAAGAATAACAAATATGTGTGTGTTCTTTCTTTAAATTTAACCAATTTTTTTTGTATTATACCTACTAAAGGTGTCTATTCTTTCTTTAAAAATATTAACAAATATGTGTGTGTTCTTTCTTTAAATTTACCAAAACTTTTTTTTTTGAAAAGAAAAAAAATATCGCGCATTTCTGTGGCGCACTCCTCCAACAGTGCGCCACAGAATCCTTCCTTTCTGTGGCGCACCCTTCCGCGGTGCGCCACAGAATCCTTCCTTTCTGTGGCGCACCCTTCCCGCGGTGCGCCACAGAATCCTATCGCGCCCACTTACATGTGGGTCCGCCAACGCGCCTCCCTCACATCGCGAAAACGGCTAAGTCCCAAATTTTCGCGCGCTCTCGAGACGACCACCACCGCGTCCTCGCCGCCGCAGCTCCCGCCCGCGCGCTCGACGACCACCGCACGTCCTCGCCGCCACTCCACCGCGCTCTACCTGCCCCGCCACTGACGGCCAGGAGCACCTCCACCGCCACGCCCGCACCGCCCCTGCCCGAACCGCACACTCGGCCCCCGCGTGGCGCCGCCGACGAAGACCTCCCACCCTCGCACCTCCCTTCCCTCCACACCGGCGACGACCTCTACACCGCGCTCGACAACCTCCCCTCCCTCCCCTCCCCGAGGTGCTTCCTTTCCCCCTCCTCCCTCCCCTACCGAACTGCTGCACCCAAGGTGTTTGTAGAAATTCCCCTACCGAACTGCTGTTAGTTGAGATGAAAAAATTGAGAAAAAAAAATGTTAGTGCATGCAGTAGATGTTTAGGTTAGTGCTAGGTGCTTGATATATGTTGTTATATGGAAAAATGCAGTAGATGTTTAGGTTAGTGCATAGTTGCTAGTTCTAGGTTAGTGCATAGTTGCTTGCTGTTAGTGCTAGGTTAGTGCTAGTGCTAGGTAGTAGTGCTAGTGCTATTGGTAGTTTTTTTGTTGCTTGCTACTGCCACTATGTTGCTTGCCTGCTCTAGTTGCTTGCTGCATAGTTGCTAATGCTCTAGTTGCTTGATGCATAGTTGCTAATGCTTTTCTTGTAAAAAAATTGCTACTGCCACTATGTTAATTGCTATGGTGTACTACTGCCACTATGTTAATTGCTAAATCATGGTTTTGTTAATTTATTGCAGCGCCACGAGGAGCACCTCCACCACGCCGATCTCGGACCCGAGCCTCCCTTCCCTACCCGAGGTAGTTCCTCTCTCCCTCGATGTGGATGTGGATGTGGTGATGTATATGTGCATGAGGATATGTGTCCACGACCATCGTGTCGTGGTTGTTGTGCTCCGACCATCGTGTCGTGGAGATTGTTGTGGTTGTTTGTGCTCCGACCATCGTGTCGTGGAGATGCCGGCCGGAGATGTGGATTTTTTGTGAAATGCTTGCAGGTACCCCGAGAGGCCCTTGAGATTGCCGGAACGTTGATTAACTTCCGTTCCGGCAAATTCGGGTACTCCATATGTCCCTTTTTAGCAAAGGTCATGCCGAAATTTTTCGTGAATTTTGGCATGACTCTGCTAAAAAAGGGACATATGGGGGTATTGCGACTAATGCATGGGCCGGGGTATCCTAGTACTTAATTAATTGATTTTTTTTCTTATATTTCTGTTGTACTAACTTTTTGTCTTTTTTTAATTAAGTGCAAACATGTCGGACTCCGCGGGACCTTCTAAGAAGATGAGCGTCGAAGAAATAGCTAGAGACGCCAACAAGTCGTTCTGGGAAGTGTCCCAAGAGTTGGAGGAGGCCGCCGCCGCCGGAGCTGCTAGTGGCGACCGTGCTGACGATGAGCAAGACGCCCTGGAGGGCGACGACGCTGAAACCACCGATGGAGCTGCTAGTGGCGGCCATGAGGATGACACCACTGATGGCGGCGACCACACGGATGGTGGTGTCGACCCGACCGCTCCGAAGCAGAATAAGGAAAGGAGGGATAGGACACGTCAAGTGCTCGCCAACGTCACAGACCATTTCACCGAGGTCACGCCAAGTGGCCTACCAGTGGCGCCTAAGGCCACTGCCAAAGGGTACAGCATGCAACTAGGGTGCATCCTCCGGGAAAGCGTGTCCATCAACACGAAGGACATCAGAAGCACGGCCAATAAGGCTTTGCGCGACGTCCTCCTCCAGAAGCTTCACCAACGGTACACATTCCCGGAGCCGTTCAACAAAAAGGTGGACAGTTTAGCCATCTCAAAGATGAGCACCGCCTTGAGCAGCTGGAAACACCGGGTGAAGCGGAAGATTGAGAAGGGTCTCAGCTGGCAGGAGATAAAAGCCAAAGAGCCGATGCTCGACCAAGAAGAGTTCGAGGAATTCAAGTTGTTCTTAAGAACTGAGGAGGCTAAAAAATGGACCAAGTGGGGGAAGGACATGCGGGAGCAAAACATAGGTAACCACCGTTGTGGAAGCGGCGGTTACCGAGGAAAGAAGCCCATTTGGGACAAGGAGGATGCCGAGTATGCACGTCTCGGAAAAGAGAACCCGTGGGAAAAAAATCACGGACGAGCAGACGAGGTTCTTTGTCCGGTCCCGCTACTATCTGGACATGACCACGGGGGAATTTGTTACCGACGATACCGCCGTGTCGTGGTGGGTAGCACGGCATATCCATCAAAGACGGAAAAGAGTGTGGGGCAGGCGACGATCGGATGCTCGCGCGGGATTGGGCAACAAACATGAAAACACACGTCGGTTACCCAGGTTCGGGGCCCTCCTTGTGGAGGTAACACCCCTACGTCCTGCTCTTCTTGTTCTTATTGATTGACCACAAATCGGGCTACAAAGCTTGCTCCTGGAGCTGTATTGCGGTGGTGCCGGCTTGAGCTGTCCAGCCGGCTGGAGGTGGAAGATGATGATCTACGTATCTCTCTGTGTCTGTTCAACGTGAGTCTACCTGCCTCGCGCAGGAGGCCCCTGCATGCTTTATATAGGCAGCACCTAGGGTTTTGGGTTACAAGGAGATTACACGATTGCCCCTATGACATCACTACTCTGGAGCCGGCTGGGGCTATCTCATCATTACATTGTAACGGTAACGCCCGACAGGGGCTGGACGATCTGGGCCCGCTAGTACGGACCGGTCGGTGGGTAGAGGCCGGCTGCTCTAGCCGGCCGTCCGCCTCCGGGTAGAGGAAACAGCTTGCTTCATCCGGCTGGCTCCAGGCGGGACGCTGTAGCCGGCACTTGCGTAGCCGGCCCTTGTAGTTCTTGAAGAAATGGACCTCTTAGGGATATACGGGGTTCATATCCCCGACACTAGCCCCGAGATCGTGGAGTCTTGCCAGCTTGCCGGGTAGACTTCTCGAGCTTCAATGTTTTGTTTATGTCGCTGTAGTCGAAGTCGTCCGGCTCGAAGTTTGCCGGATAAGGTGATGGTGGCCGGAGGCGGTTCGTCCGGCTTGGGGTAGCCGGTCTCCGGTAGTCTTGATGTCTTGGGAATCGTGGGTCGTGACATGCGTCAGCCACGTTTCGCCGCTTGGTCGTGATGGCTGTACTCTGCCCGATGTCAGGGGCACGTCGCTTCGGTCTTCGACGGACTGGATCGTCTGTGGCAACTGCCTGTTAGTGGGATCGTCTGCGGTTGGTGCGGCCTGCCCGCGCCCCACGTGGCGCGCTGAGCGGTGCGGTTCCGCCTGCCCCGCTTTTAAAGGGGAAAAGAGGGGGAAGGTTCAGAGTTTTCGCTCCTCTCTCCCGCTTCGTCTTCTTCGCCAGTTCTTGCTCCTCTCGCTCCTTGCCGATTTCTCCATCTCGCCACTTCTGCTTCCGCCTCTTCCACCACGGGCAACAGATCTTCCATGGCGGGCACGGGTGCTTGGATGGGCTCCATCATCGACAATGAGTTCCTTCTGAAGCTTCACCGGAATGGGTCCATGGGGAAGATGGGCGATGTGGAGGCTCGCGCCCCTCCCCCAGGAGAGATCTCGCCGAGGCCCAAACCGGGCGAATTCGTCATGTTCTACACGCATGTGGAGCGGGGACTGGGGCTTCCTGTCAGCTCGTTCTTCAACGAATTCCTGCATTTTTATGGGCTGCAGCCTCACCATCTAGGGGCAAACTGCATCACGCAATTGTCCTGCTTCGTCACGCTGTGCGAAGCGTATTTGGGCGTTTGGCCCAGTATGGAGCTCTTCGGCATGTTCTTCTTCTTGCGGTCCCAGGTGACCGCTGGGCTGCAGCGCGACTGCGGCAGCGTTTCCATCAGCGCGACGAGCACGCCACTTCCCAAGATTCATCTGCCCGAATCTATCAAGAAGTGGCAAAATACGTACTTTTATGTCAAGAACGCTACTAAGGTCGACCGAGTCGGCCTCCCCGCCTTCACCAATACGCGCCCGGCGGACAGATCTTGGAGCCGGAAGCCGGCAGTCGATGAGAATCTGCAGGGCACCTTGTTCGCCCGCCTGGAGAAGCTGGTAGCGGACGGCTTGACGTCTAGGGACCTGACCATGGCCTGGACAACAAGGCGGATGTTCCCGCTGCAGGAGCGCTCGCACAAGATGTGCTTCTATTCCGGCATCCGGGATCCCACTCGAGCCTCCATGAACATCCCGAAGCAGGAGGGATTATGCGAGTGGGTTTCCCGTCTCATTACCGACAAGCTTGAGGAGGATTGGGACTTCGGGCTCGATCCCTTCGACCGCTCGGATCGAGCTCCTGAGGTTAGCTTCTTCCCTTCTCATTCTGTTTCCAAATTCCTTTTCCGGCTGCCGCCTGATCTAGCCGGCTTGCCGCGTAGCTTTGTGAGGTCCAGATGGTTGAAGATTTTGAAGTAGTCTTCGAGCCTGATGTCCAGGGTCCCCTTTCCGCGGAGCAGACGGCCATGCTGGAGGAGGAGAGTGCCGCCGAGGAGCAGGCGGGCGGTGGCGCGAGCACTGCCGCTGGAGGCGAATCCGGCGGCGATGCCCGTGTCGTCGCGGAAACACGCGGCGATACCACCGAGTCGTCTGGAGGAGGTGCCGATACCGGCGGCGATGATGGGGGTGATGACGATGCTGCCCGGACTGCAACGAGCCCGGTCCCTGCCGCCGGCGCCGACTCCGACTCGGCAGCCTACAGGGACGAGGATCTCGAGCGCGACGATCCGCCTCCAGTTTCGTCGTCCCGTGGTAAGTCTTCTGGGCCCGGGGTCGCCGGGCAGGCTGACGATGTTGTGCGTGTGGTAGTAGATCTCTCCACTGGCTCTGAACCGGACTCAGAGAGTTCTTCCTCCGTGCCAGCCTCCAAGCCGGCGATATCCACCCGCCGGACCAAGGAATTGGAGGCGGCGGCGCGGAAGAAGGTGGTTCTTCCTCGGCGGACCGTGAAGGAGAGGCGGTCGAAGTCGGCCGCCGATGTTGATGCGAATACCGTGCCGCCCAAGCGGAAGGGCGCATTCGGGAAGCGAGGCGTGCTGCCCGCCAAAAAGTTGGCTTCGACGTCTTCCCGGCCTACCACAGGCGGCCTGTCGCCAGCCGGAAGACCGAGGGCGGAGACGCCTGAGACCGAGGCCAGGGCGGACGAGATCATGGCCGATGTCCGGGCTGAGGTCGACGCCAAAATGGCGGAGGAGGAGGCCCAGACTGGTGGGGCCAAAAACGAGGTGATTGGTCCTGCTTTAGGTGGTGATTTTATTTACGATTCGAATCCGGATGACTTGGAGAGGGAGTTTTATGCTCGGACGGCGCAGGCAGTCTTAGCCTTGGGAGCATCTGATGCTGATTTTACTGTGGAGCAGCTGCTGGCCTCGAGGGAGGACGAGGAGAGGACGAAGGCGGCGGACGTGGAGAGGGCAGAACCCGCCGCCGACAAGACCCGCGTCCAGGTGGTTAATCTTTCTCCTCCTATTGTTCTTGGCTATGACTCGGGTATCGAGGATATGGAGAAGGCTATTTACGCGGAGCTGGCGCAGGCGGACTCGATCCGGGCGTCGATGGACGCCCAGGCGGCTGCAAGGCAGCCAGCGGCTGCCAAGA
The DNA here is from genome assembly GCA_012064385.1 of Puccinellia tenuiflora. Classification (NCBI taxonomy): domain Eukaryota; kingdom Viridiplantae; phylum Streptophyta; class Magnoliopsida; order Poales; family Poaceae; genus Puccinellia; species Puccinellia tenuiflora. Next base: position 857,413 of record QRDG01000298.1, on the reverse strand, counting down.
TGGCCGAGGAGAAGGCGGCAGTGGGCGCGGAGGCCGGCAATACCGCAAAGGCCTCCGCTGGGGCCGAGGTGGTGCCGGCTCGCACGGAGCGGCCGGTCGAAGACCCTGTCGTTCCGGCGAAAGGCGGCGATGTGCCTTCCGGAGGCGTGAAGCGCCCGTCCGACGCCGTGCCCCCTCCCCCACCAAAGCGTTTGAAGAGGAGGACGGCCAAGGCGCTGGGCTCGTGCGTCGGGTAAGTCCTTGTCTTGTGGTAGGAGTCTTCGCAACTTGCACTCGATGGTGACGCCTTCCTTGTTTCGTAGGGCACCGCTCCCGGTAGTGGAGACGGCCGTCGTCGCTGTAGAGGAGTCGGCATCGGTGCCTGTCACCGAGGTCCCCGTGGCGCAGGCGGCTGATCCGCCTTCGGAGGCGAAGACGACGGAGGCGGACAGCCGAGTGCTGGTGGAGGCGGCTCCCCTTGTGGTCGACTTCAACCCTCCGGCTTCAGGTGGTGATGCCGAGGCGCCAGTGGGCGCTTTTCAGGTGGTTCCCCAGCCCGGCGCTGGGGCTGGGTATCTCGCCTTCCCCACTCCTTCCTCGGTGGTGGCCGAGACGGCCAAGAGCAGGGCCATTGAGGAAGCGACGGCTTCGCTTCCGGGTCCTCGCCAATCAACTTTGGTGTCTTCTCCGCCGTACTCCGGACCGGTGTCGGCTCGGCCCGATGCGTCGGGGAGATTTCCCCTCGCCGAACTGGCGGAGCGGGTGGCCAGGGAGAACTTGGCCAACGTAACATTGCTCCGCTCCTCCATGGAGCAAGGCTTTGCCGAGGCGGCTAGGGAAACGGCATTGCTCAGGCGGGAGCTTGAGGCGGCTAAAGGTTTGGCTTCCTTTTTCCTTCTGCACTCTGTCTTGACGTCCTGCCTTCTTCTCTTGCATGTCTTGGCTTGACGGTGATTTGATCTCCACAGGTGACACCACCTCCCGCGCCGGCTTGGAGAAGCAACTGAAGGAAAAGGACGCCGCCTTGACCTCGTCCAAGGCCGATCTCCAGACGGCGGAGAAGGCATTAGAAGAGCGCCGCCTCGAGGTCGTCCGGCTGGGCGAGGAGACGGCGAAACTGCGGGAGTCCGAGCGTCGGAAGCAGAGCGAGGTTGAGTCTCTCCGCGGGGATGCGGCCAAGCTGAAGGATCTGCTGAAGGCTTCCGTCGAGAATAACGACAAGATCGTCCAGGAGGCCAAGGCGCGCGAGCTTGAGCATGAACAGCTGGTGGGCGGCTTGGTCAAGGAGGTTGAGGGCGTAAACGAGCTGATCCTCGGTAAGTGAGGTCTCCTTTCTCCTTGGTTTCTTGCTTTAGGTCTTATACTCGGCCTTACTGGTTTGAAATGCAGGCCTCTATCCCGAGGTGGATGCGCAACTCCAACAAGATGCTGCCTCGGCTCACTCTCGACCGGAGTCTTCTGGTGCCGCTGCCGGGTCTGCTCCGACTACCGCCTCCCGTCTTCTGCGATTCGGCCAGGAATTCAAGCGGCTAAAGGAAGCGGCTGAGGGCGTGCTTGAGAACCTATGGCCGGACACTCCCTTGCCAGCTACTCTCCACGACTTATGCGCCCGGCTCGAAGGAGCGCCTGCCGGCATCAATGATCAAGTGGAGATGGCGGCGCGCGGAGGTACCGACATGGCCCTGGCCGTGGTGAAGTCATGGTACCCTGGCGTGCAGACGAGCAGGCTGATGGACGGCTTCCGCGACGGTACATCCTTCGTGGACTTGCGTCCAGAAATTGCCGAGGCCTCCGAGCGGATTGCCGAGGCGGTTGACTTGACGACGCTGGTACCTGCCGAGCCGTCTTCGGCGCCACAAACGGCTGAAGATGCTGGAGCCGGCGACGCTGCTGCCGCTACCGACGCCGCTACCGTTTGATTCGCTTGTCTCCCCGGAATGCCGGGTGTAACTGTTATTCTGTGCCGTCAACTGTCCTGCCACATTAACCGCCTTGTTATCTTGGACACCTTTGAAGGTCATCATGTAAAAATTTGCTATTCTGCTTCCTGCCATGGTCTGTTATCGTGAGTGTCGTTTTCTCTGTGACTGCTGGGCCTCTGTGCTATAATTCGTGCTTGTTTTTGGTGATGATGATCACCATACCTAGCCCCCGAATTTTGGGCCGGTTTGAGCATCAATCCGGGTCGAAATTTCACGCCCTTCGTTTGTTTTGCGTTTTTCCTTCTGTCATTGTTATGTCGTGGAGCCCCCGAGTCCGTGCCTTGGGGTGATTTAGATATACGTCCGGGTCTGCGGAGCCGGCTTGCCGGCTGCGCAGCCCCCAGGAATCGTTATGCCGGCTGACGGCTTGGCAGCCCCCGAGTCCGTGACTCGGGGTGTTTTAAATGTTCGTCCGGGTCTGGGCAGCCGCCTTGGCGGGTGCGCAGGCCCCGGGTATCTTTATGCCGGCTGACGGCTTCGCAGCCCCCGAGTCCGTGACTCGGGGTGATTTTTATGTTCGTCCGGGTCTGGGCAGCCGCCTTGGCGGGTGCGCAGCCCCCGGGTATCTTTATGCCGGCTGACGGCTTCGCAGCCCCCGAGTCCGTGACTCGGGGTGATTTTTATGTTCTTCCGGGTCTGGGCAGCCGCCTTGGCGGGTGCGCAGCCCCCGGGTATCTTTTGCCGGCTGACGGCTTCGCAGCCCCCGAGTCCGTGACTCGGGGTGATTTTTATGTTCTTCCGGGTCTGGGCAGCCGCCTTGGCGGGTGCGCAGCCCCCGGGTATCTTTATGCCGGCTGACGGCTTCGCAGCCCCCGAGTCCGTGACTCGGGGTGATTTTTATGTTCTTCCGGGTCTGGGCAGCCGCCTTGGCGGGTGCGCAGCCCCCGGGTATCTTTTGCCGGCTGACGGCTTCGCAGCCCCCGAGTCCGTGACTCGGGGTGATTTTTATGTTCTTCCGGGTCTGGGCAGCCGCCTTGACGGGTGCGCAGCCCCCGGGTATCTTTTGCCGGCTGACGGCTTCGCAGCCCCGAGTCCATGACTCGGGGTGTTTTTTATGTTCTTCCGGGTCTGGGCAGCCGCCTTGGCGGGTGCGCAGCCCCCGGGTATCTTTTGCCGGCTGACGGCTTCGCAGCCCCCGAGTCCGTGACTCGGGGTGATTTTTATGTTCTTCCGGGTCTGGGCAGCCGCCTTGACGGGTGCGCAGCCCCTGTGGCACCCCGATCCAGATGATCGGACTACCCCATATACCAGTCCCAGAGAACACTGGATATATGCCAACTTGATAACAAAGACATAACCAAACACATACTTATGGCTTCGAGTTCGGGCGGATTACAAGATACAACACGGGGTGAGGCTCCCGCGTTCGCGCAACATGCGCACACAACAGTATGTACATTATTTATCTAACATGAGCCTCTAGCGGAAGTAGCAGCGGAAACGTAGACGGTAGCGTGGCAACAACGGGCCTTATTCCACGGGGTCCTGCCTGGGATACGGGTTCCTAGTTCTCGTACAGCGGGTACTCGGCGTCGGGAGCGACGGGGTCTGGCCACATGAGAAGCCAGGTAAGTACTTGAGGTACTCGCAAGTCATTAGCCCAAAATCAAACAAAGTCTATCTATATGGCATGGCATAAGTTCAGAATGTAGCATGGCATGGATTTGGTTGTAAGGGTGAGTCCAAGCTTAACGGTTGGACCTAACTTACCTACTTACCTTTGGAGGGGAGTTGAATCTATGATGTTTTACTCAATACCGTGTAACCACAATGGGGCCTTCCGGCCACTAGCCAACTCTGGCTTACTTAGCCACCTGCCAACTCTGGCTGGCTTGTCACGTTCACTTGTTGCTAGGTCTCATTTAGTGAGTTCCCTGCTCGACCGGACTGACTCTTAGTGTGACTGGACCAAACTTCGTCCCATAACCTAGGGACAAGGCTAGATTCTAGATTTACACTCTCGAGAGGTTGCAACATTTTTCCATACGCTGAAGCCTAGGTTTGTACCGCCGGTACCGAAGTACTAGAACCCACCATGGCGACAGCACAAACCCACACTTCCACCGCCATTTATTCCACCCGGACACTCCCTGTATAGCCACCGACACGTCCTCTAGGACCATGTCTTATGACGAAGTGAATCCGGCACGTCCCCAACGAATGAGCGACGCCTAGCTCCGGAACCTTCGCAAGACTAGCCCCGACCACAAAGGTAACCGACTAAACTTGCCAAAAGGGTGGCGTCAAAGGAGGCTAGATGGAATACTCAGCCATGGTTCGCCCACGTGAACGACGCATGTTGTGCAGGTGTGTTTGGTGAGTGGCACTATGTGACTCAATCTAGTCGAGGGAGGTGGTTATCTTCTTAGTCCAATTCTTATTTCAGTTTTCATCATGAATCAAGCAGCACAATATAATATAACAACAATAGCACCGAATAACATAATACTTGTAAGCATAGATAACAATGCCATAATAACAATAATAATACCCGGGTGACTGTGGCGGGCAACCCGGCCGGTGTCACTCGGGGGTTAGTGTTCACAAAATAATAGCGTAATATTTCAAACGGATGACGGTGGCGGGCAACCCGGCCGGTGTCATCGTAAAGGAATGAACCGAAAAGCACTCATAAGAATGAGAGAGCATCCATTCCACTCGAGGTTCGCCCCGACGTGGTGTCAGCAATCTCGGCAAAAGAATCAAATGGAAAGTCAGCTCCCAAGCGTCGCAGTCCGGGTGGTCTATGCCAACCATATTTGACGGAGGGACAAGAAGCAAATAACTCCTTTGGCAAATGCCCCCAACTCCGAGGATCATAAGACGACATTCGTCCGCTCCTCACCTCGGCGAAGAGGAAAGAACCAAACAAAGCCCCGCAAATGCGAGACGCACAGTTGTAATAATTTTCCCCCATTCCCTTGACCAAGGCGGTAACACCAGCCCTTGCCCGNTAATACTTGTACAGAGAATAGCATTCATAAATAAAAAACTAAAACCCGGGTGACTGTGGCGGGCAACCCGGCCGGTGTCACTCGGGGGTTAGTGTTCACAAAACAATAGCGTAATATTTCAAACGGATGACGGTGGCGGGCAACCCGGCCGGTGTCATCGTAAAGGAATGAACCGAAAAGCACTCATAAGAATGAGAGAGCATCCATTCCACTCGAGGTTTGCCCCGACGTGGTGTCAGCAATCTCGGCAAAAGAATCAAATGGAAAGTCAGCTCCCAAGCGTCGCAGTCCGGGTGGTCTATGCCAACCATATTTGACGGAGGGACAAGAAGCAAATAACTCCTTTGGCAAATGCCCCCAACTCCGAGGATCATAAGACGACATTCGTCCGCTCCTCACCTCGGCGAAGAGGAAAGAACCAAACAAAGCCCCGCAAATGCGAGATGCACAGTGTAATAATTTTCCCCCATTCCCTTGACTAAGGCGGTAACACCAGCCATTGCCCCGGGAATGTGAGTGTTGCACGGACAAGTAATAGGGGGTGCAAGAATTTAACATGCAATATGACATGTGAGATGCAGCAGGTATTAAATTAGCAATCAAACAACTCCTAAGTTCGACCAAGCTTGAGATTGGGTTGATGGCTTGCCTTCGGGTTCGGGTACAACTCCTATTTCGTCGGGACGGTCGGAATCTATTCAAAGAGGCATGAAATAGCGTCAAAACCCTTCCTAGGTCATTGAATAAAATCCAAGGAAATAAATTCCAAAAATTTATTTTCTGGTCCCAATGGAAAGAGAATTTCATAACAAAGCCAGCAAAATTGGTTTCACATTTTTCTGAGCATTTTTGAGGGAGTTATTAACTTCCAAAGTTCACCCATAATCTGCCTATTTTTAACAGAAAAATAAACAGAAGTTAATTAGGAAAACGGTTCGAAAAGTTTAAAATCCTGACATGGGGTCCCACTGGTCAGTCTCCACCCGAATCGTTTTCTTCTCTCTTTTAAACGCGGGAACAGAGGGGGAGGGACGGCGGGGTCTCGGCGACTCACCGGCGGCGGCCTGCGATGGCTGGGGCGAGGGAGAGTGGCAGAGAGGGGGCAGAACGGCTCGGGGAAGGGTGGAGCAGCTCGTCGGCGCAGTCGTGGTTCACGGGGACCTCGGGCGGCACCAGGGCGTCTTCCCCGGCGGAGGTGGCTTCGGGTCGATGACGGATGCGGCGATTCCGGCCACCAGCTACCCCGGCGAGCTCGGCATCAGCATCACGGCGTTCTGTGGGGGCTCTGGGTGGAGGGAATCGGTCAGGGGGAGGCTGGGGTGTGCGAATTCGACGGGGGGGCAGTGCGGCGAGGGTGAGCTCGATTCCGGCGAGGGGTGGCTCCTCCGGACTCAAGGATGGGGCAGTGGGTGCTAGAGGGAGTGGGAGTGGTGGTGCGGTGCTCGGTGGTGCCTCGGGGGGGCTTCTTATAGGGCGTCCGCGCGGCGGCCGTGGTAAATGCCGCGGCGAGGTGTCGGCTTCGCATGGTGGCGACGGTGGCGGAGCGTTGACGGAGCGGTGGCACAGGGGAAGCACGGCGGTTAAACACCGGCGACGGACCGGTCCGTGCGGCGGCGGAGGGGCTGACGAGGGGGGTCCCGGCGGCACAGGGTTTGGGCGGTGCGTCGGTTAGCGCCAGGCGCGTCAACGCGGCCGCCGCCCAGTTGCTCCGCCGGCGACGCGTGGGTGCTGGGAGGTGGAGAAGGGTAGGAGGGGTGCTGGGGCGTGCTGGTGCGTGCGGGGAAGCGGGATGCCGGCGACCAGAATCGGGCGGCGCCCCTGCGGTCATGCCTCATGCCGGTCCTGGCATGTCCAGGGCATGCCATTGTCGGCATCGGCGTCGATCTCCCTCCTCCGTGATCCAAATGGAGAGCTGCTCGCGTCACTCTGCGCCAAATTCCAAGCTCTGCAACATTGCCGATCAAAGTTTTTGCAAACTCGAAAGTTGGTCCGACCAAAATTTTCAAAAAACAGCACTGGCCAAAACTAGGGTTTACTGTTTGGAGGGGTATATGATGTTAGATGGATCTCCCCCTTTTTCCTGAGGTAGGAGGGGTAGAGGAGAGCCTATCCATGCCTTGGTTTCATCCAGGAAAAATTATTTGGTTAGATTCTAAAAAGTTTTGAGAAAAGGGCAGCACACAAAAAGAATTTTGTAGGGGAATTTTCCTAAGGGGTGGCACCATATTTTCTTGGAAAAGTGATCTACATCCATTAGGGAAGGTTCCCTAATTTTTGTAGAATTTTTGGGGACACCAAACTAGGGGTTCCTTTGTAAGGCCAATTAAAAGTGAATTTCCAAAAGGAAAAGAATTCTCCCAAATTAAATATTGACCAAGGTCAAAATTATAAACACCAGTGCCAAGTGGAGGGGAATAAAGAGTATAAGATCCCACTTGGTTTCAACAGATCAGAAGTTTCAAGATTTAAATCATTTTCCTGCGGTTTAAAGCCAAACGCATTTTAAATAAATAAAATAAGGCTTTTTGGAAAAATTTCAAAAGGCCAAAAATCCAGGGTGTTACATTTGGAAATAGGGGAAGGGTTTTGCTTCCCTTTAATGTTTTCCATTTGTTGCTTTGATTAAATTTAGCAATTTAATAAAGGATGCTATGATGCAATGCAAAGCAAAAAAAATGAAAATCTGGCTCAGATTTTAGAGTACCAAACTGGGGCTGTTACAAAAGCTTCAAGATAAAATACGGCAAGTCCATGACTATTGAGGATGATTGTTTTCCCTCCACCTCCGGGCGTGATGAGTTCTCAACTTCGTCTACTTCACCGAAATGTGGTAAGCCACAAACTAATGTGATGGTGAGTAGTGATAGGTGTTGCAATAATGATAGTGAGATCATTGTTGATGATCCTTTATCTCTATCTTGTTGCAATGCCTCATCTTTGGACCTAAACACACATATCACTATAAATGTCATACATGCTAGTGTTGATAGTCCGTGCATATCATCCAAAAATTGCTTGGATAAATCTCTTGATGATATGCTTGCTTTATCTTGTTGCCTTGATAAAAAAATGCTTGTGTTTCCTCTAATTCTTGTATAATTAATAATGTAGGGGAAACTCAATTTTCTATGGAACAAGATGTGAACTTGTGTAGTTCTTTAATTAATTGTTCTTCTTGATCAACCATGTTTTGCCTTATGGCTAAATCCTCAAGTAGTGATGATAATGATAATGATAATAATGTTGAAGAAGATGATGAGGATGATGATGAATCCTTTCATAAGAAAGGTCTAATGGTTCTAAATGCCCTGCCTAAAAATAAAAATGCTCATGCTATCCTCTTTGAAATTATGGAAACCCTAATTGAGCGTGGGCTTACTATTAAGGCTTTGGAAGCAAGCGTTGTAGAAAAAGGAAGGATTGAAAGAGAGGATGCGGATGAAAAATATCTTTTGTGTCGCAAAAGTGGAACATGGGGTTCCCCTGATGCGGTCAAAGTGGGTCCATCGCATATGGGCCCACCAAGGAGGCACTCAAGGCCACGGCACAAGACTGGCAGATGGGCCCCCCATCTGCCCCACGGCATCCCGACGCGCGCGGCATCGACAACCAAGGCAAAGGACTCGAGGACCCTCCGGGGCCCCCTCGACCTGGAAGCAGGCATGGAGGTCCCGGGACCTCGACGCCCGACAGGAGGCCAGGCTCACCCCGGGAACCAACCTCCAGTGTGCAAAAAGGATAAGCTTGCCAGCTCTGGCTGGAGGCTCCTAGAAGACTTGGGCGCCAAGAAGATGGAGGCGCCAAAGGGGGCCAGAGGTGGAAAAGTTGTCAGCCTCTATCTGCCCTCTCTGGAAAAGGTGGGCGGCCTCACCTACCTCCTCTGAGAAGAATACTTGGACGAGAGAAGGCCACGTCGCCTCCTAAGGAGAACCCGGAGGGGTTTTCCCGCCAAAACCCCTCCGGCACCAAGGGTGCACCTGTGGTATCCCCTTAGCCTATAAAAGGAGGACCAAGGCACCCAAGGGGAGGACAGGTTGGAAGTGAAGCTAAGACAAGTTCGGGGAGGCTAGGCTAGGTAGTGCACAAGTCCAAGAGTAGCTTAGGCAAGAGGTGATCTCCTCTAGGCCAGGATATGCTCGTCTTCAACCTCTAGCCAACACCTCCCGGGTTCTCACCCGCAGCCACCATTGTAAAGCTACACCATGATACACCTCTCAATCCAGACATGCAGGAGTAGGGCTGTTAGCCTCCGGGCGGCCTGAACCTGGGTAAACTCCTTGTGTCTCTGTGATGCTTGCTAGTACGTAGATCTCGAGCGTAGACGAAGCCCCCGGGCGGAAGAAGTCACTCAGCCTCCTTCGCGCCCCATACCGAACCTAAAAAGGGGGTATCCTTTACTCCCGGTGTCCGTGATCCAAGACACGACATCTGGGGCGCCAGGTAGGGGGCGCAAGCGCTGTTTTCTTCATGGGCTTCGAGATCTTCGAGGAGATCTGCGTCAGATTCCCTAGATCTTTCGGCCAGATCTCCCTCAAGGTCATCGACAAGGTCTCCGTCGACCTCAAGGTCATCGACAAGGTCTCTGTCGACCTCAAGGTCATCGACAAGGTCTCCGTCGACCTCAAGGTCATCGACAAGGTCTCCGTCGACCTCATGGTCATCGACAAGGTCTCCCTCGACCTCAAGGTCATCGACAAGGTCTCCCTCGACCTCAAGTTCTCCAGTAGGAATGGCGCGGAAGAAGAAGGCCAAGCCCCGTGAGGAGTACCTGTGGTACCCGGGACTTGGCTTCGACCCCGAGGAAGCTTCAGCGACCCATTCGGCGCAGGGTCTCGCTAGCGGGATTCGGTTCGTGCCCCCGGTGGCTCGGGCTGATGCAGCTGCAGACGGGGGTTTGACCCCGGGAAGTAGTACAGGCATTGACGCCCCTCTTTCCCCGCGGACGCGCGTGGTGAAGGAAGAGCTCTTCTTGGAAACTTCCCCGTTGACTCTCCTCATGGAGGGGGAGCGTCAGATTCAAGGACAAGAGACTGAGGTCGCAAGGGACGAACCATACGTGCCGCAAGAAGTCCAGTTCCCGTTGGGCGAAGATGGACAACTGAATCACGGGGGGGTCGACGATTTTGTTGAGGGAGCGTCCGGCTACGCTCTTTCATTGTGAGAGCAGCCTCCATGGCGTCCTAGGGCCGTTCCGGCCTCCTCTGGATTGCCTCCTCGCCGAGGCCGACGTCGCCTTTGCTCTCTGTTTCATGATGTTGCCACCAACGTGGAAGTGGAAAGTGAAGTTTGCATCGGGCTGTGAGGTTCCTGAGGGAGGTATTTTTCCTCTCGATGGGGAGCTTCACCTTTGGATCACAGATGGGAAAGAATGGATCGTGCTCATGCAACCCAATGGATCGCCAGTGGTGGGTAAGTTCCCAGACAGATCTGAAATTGTTTGCTCCGGTTCATTGGTGAAATTTCCAAACAACCTGGTTTCGGTGGTCTCTTGTATCAAGTCACCTTGTGGATCCATTCGTTTTCCTCCGGAGTCTGATTCTCTTAACAGGAAGTCCGAGAGGGATACCTATCCTCCTTGGAGATGGAAAGCTTCTTGTTCTCCCCTGTCTAAGCTGAATGGGCCTGTGCCTAAGGTGGTGTTTTTGCTGCTTCGCACTCAAGCCCGTCGTTTGGTCCTGATTGATCATGAGGAGGTTGTTCTTGATGCCAGGTCCTTGCTTGAAGGGGAATCCGTCAAAGAAGGGTCTGCTATTGATCTTTCAGTGTTCAGAGTTTCAGTCGGTGAGAGAATCTACAATGACAAATTACAGCAAGTGATTAAAGAAGTGGTTCTTCAGCAAATTCCCCAAAGTAAGGTTCCTCCACCCTCTGTTAATTTTGAACGAGATCTCTCTTTTGAGAAAAATGCTTTACGTAAATTTGGGCACCCCGTGAATTTCAAACCTGGTCCTAGAAGAAGGGAATTTCTCCTTGTCATTGCTTTTTCCCGAGCTATTTTCAATTTTAACATCCATACTGTGGGTATTGTGCTACAAAGTTGCTTTGGGGGTTCTGCTTCCCAATTCAAGGTCATACCTTTGGGGGAAAAGGTTTTCAGATTTTCAGTTGCCTCAAAGTCAATTGGTTTTGATATTTATAATTCCGGTAAAGTATCTGAAGCTGCCTTTGAATTTCACATCCATCTTTGGGGAGAGGGTGGCCCAAATTGGCTTCTTGAAGAAAAAAATATTATGCAGAGCAAATGGCGGAATGGACTGTTGTCTCGCACAAAAAAGCTGCAAGAAATCCTTCAGTATTTGATAGATTGATCTTTCCAAACACCAAGTCTATTTCTCGCACTCCTCAAAGAAATTCAGTTTTTGATCGGATACATTTTGACCGGAATAATGGCATTAATGAGCATTATGGCGCTGATCATGGAGAAATTATAGGGATTCAAACTCGAAAGCCGTCTTATGCTGAAGCTTTGACCAAAAGGGAGGTCTCTACTGCAAATCAGCTTGGGCCACGTAATAATCACGCTCCTCATTTGGCGAGATCTGCAAGATTGAATATTGGGACTAAATCGAGGGTTTATTCTCTGGGTTTCCTGCGTTCTTATAAGTTCCCTTCCTTTCCTGCTCCGGACCCAGCAAGTTGGCCCAATAACTCATTCCTTTCCTGGTTTAAAGCCCATGGGCCTCAGCCCCAAATTAGGCAAGTATCCCGGCTTTCTGATTTTGCTGTTTTCCATCAATTTGATGAGTTGGCCTCCTCGTCTGCCGCTGGAACAGTAAACCCCCATTCTCCCTCTTCCTCGAGCTCGTCGGTGCCGGAACAGGAGGCGGCAATGGCGAATATTCCGATTGATCCACGCCCTTTCATGCCAATGGGGCGGAATGCAGTGCGTAGGGTGGTCGTGCCTCGGCGTCCGCGTCAGCATGAGGACTGCACCATTGTAAAAATCGCTCCATTGCCGCCAGGTCAGGTTCCTTTCGAAAACGTCCAAGATGTGCTTCAAGATTTCCTCACGAATCATGCTAGAGTGGTTGTTAGAGACATGCAGCCGTGTCCTTTTGGTGTTGCCTATGTTCAATTTGCACACCCACGGGATAGAGACAGATTAGTCCGTGAAAGCCCTCTTCCTTTTGAGGATGTTTTTGTCTCCTTCACTAAGCACAATCAGGGAGATAATTGGAGGCGTGCTTACTTCAATCGTGAATGTTGGCTGATGATTGTTGGTCCACCCCTGGACAATTGGAATACGGAAGATATCTCTGCTGCTTTTTCGGATATTGGGACAGTTATTAGCTGGGAGAAAGATCCAAGGCATAAGGCAAGAATTCTAGCAAAAGTTAAAGTCACTGAGTTGGTTGACATCCCAAAAAGCATTCGTTTCACTAATAGGGAGGATGTTGAAGCGGATTCATGGACTTGCTCTGTGGAAGCACTCCAGGAAACTATGCTTGGTGCTGGTCCACCTGATGAAGATCCCTTTCCCAATGCTGATGTTGACCCACACCCTCTACCTGATGACATGGTACACAATCAGAATCTCAATCAAGATGGGCCTCAGATAGCTGAACCAGCTAATCCTGTTATGGGAGATATTGAAGATGGGGTTGAGGGCTGGGGACATTGGGCTCTCCCTCCAGTTGTTCAAGGGCCTGTTCCTAATCAGCTTGTTGTCAAAGAAGATCATATGGAGGATGTTGTTGAACTTCCTGTAGATTTACAGTATGACCAGCCTGTGAATAGCAGTTTAGATGCAGAACAGGCTCTGTCTGAAGGTGTTATGTCTGCAAATGGTGCTTTAAATCTCCAAATGCATGTTATTTACCAAGAAAATGAAGAGGTCAATCAGAATCCTATTTCTAGGCAGGAAAATAGTTATGATCATGCCCCTGCGCATACTGGGGCTCAGCTTGGCACTGGCTTGTTAAACATTCTGTTAGCATACCAAGATGAACTGGAAGATGTTGGAAGTGTTCTGCAGCAGGCTCAGCAAGTGGATCGTCAGGTGGCCAATAATGAGGCCCAGCTTGAGGCCCAACAAGGTCCAAATGATGCTGAAGCAGATGAGGAGATTGACCAAGACATGGATATTGATGGGAATCGGATTGAGCTTCTCTCACCAAATGAAGCCCACCTACAGATTGGCATGGTTCATACTCACTTCCAGCCAATTAAACATGATGATTTCAAGCAATTCTCTGAATAGGGGATGAAGATTTGGGATATGTATTTTGCCCCTCATGTGGCAAAAGAGAATCACTCTGGGAATTCTTTCAAAATTCCAGTAAGTTGGTTCAATTTTATTACTCTGATGTTAATGACCCCTGAAAAATTTGACTAGACAAGGAATTTTATTAACTAGCAAAAATGCCCGTGCGTTGCTACGGTTTGATGTTTGTCAAATAATTTTTAATCTATGCATAATTTAATTAATGAAATAACAAGAATGTACATGGTCATATATATGACTCGTCTTTGTATCAAACTTATTGTAAGAACAAATCTTAACTTAAAATTGCAATGCAGTGATTATGACAACAAACCTTAAGAGAATGAGGAAGAAAGCATTATAGTAGAAACAAAGTATATTTTTTTGGTGCTTATATCCAAATTAATTAAAAGGGTATAAATTACTACGTCCTCCCTTTTGGTAATAAAAATGATCAATTTCATTAATTTTTCATATACATTGTCAAACTAATACGGTTAAGAAAGATGAAACCATACAGTGAAAAGAGAACAGCCAAGGCAACTTATAGCTTCATTCTGAAATATAATTCGGTTGACACATCACTAATCTGTTCGAAAAATCATATTTGGTAACATGCAAAAAACATGATCATATTGTAGGATAAAGATAGAGGTAAGCATTATGATTCTTAAAGCACTGAAGTGCATATGTATGATTTTTTTTGTGAAAAGGACCATGGCATGAAAAGAAACACCGAGTAGTACAAAACACCTCAACAAAAGTGAAAATTACAACGAGATCCTTGAGATGCCCTTCGTCTTCAACCTCCAGACTGTGTTGATGGCGCGCCGCCGCTGCCGCTCCTCCTAGGGCCGGCCTGATGTTGTTGGTTGCGGACGGGAAGTCGCCGAACGGGCCAAGAAGACCACATCCGTCCCAGAGCCGAAGAAGAAGGATGAACCGCCGATGAAGCTCCATGACGATCCAGAGACCTCCACCGCCAAAAGAAATCCTTGAGAACCACACCACTCCGACAAGCTTCTCAACGTCACTGCCGAGATGGGGTTGAAGCCGGGGAGACATTATTGCAAGAAGCACCGCCGCCACCAACAAAGCGCCGCCTCGGCAAACCTGGACACTAAACCAGAAAAATGGAGCCCTCCAGCCGACGAGGGCCGAGATCCACCGCGCCTCCATGGCCCGAAGGCCACAGAGGCGGGGCAGACCTGCGGCGGCGCCGGCAGGAGACGCAAGATCCAATCAACTTTCTCCTGGCGGCTGAAGAGACGAAGCGGTACGGGACGTATCTGGGACGGCGTTTATTATGATTAGTTTATATAATAAACAAACATATCTATGAACTAATGCTTAAAACCTGCACACACAAAAAACGCAATACAAAAGATGGTACCACATTTATTTCAGAACCTAGACTCTGCACGTAAAACCAAATACTCCTAAAAATAACGGGACGGCACCACGCAGGTCCTTGTTAAGTTTACAAACACTGCCATATTTGAGGTATGACACTTGGGAACCACAACCGGAAATAAAAATTTTTTTGTCAGAAATACTGGAAGGTAACCTGAAAACTATGCACCAATTATATCTTATAGGGCTGCACTGATGATATCTGCAGCTGTGCCATCGCCGTAGCTTACAGGATGCCATGACGGGGTGGAGGAAAATAATTCATTTATATGACCTGTGTTATTGGGAATTTTATCAAGCACAGAGAATGTCCGGTACTAAAATTCAGAGACATGGGGTCGAGCTATACCACGATCAGAAATTGATAATTATTAAATCTTGTGACTCATAGGATGGTGGAGTCTGGACATGGGAAGCAGCGTTGACGGATGAAGAAGAGCGATGCCGGTCGCTGGGCCGAGCTGTCTCTTCTCAGAGTGGGTTCAGTCTTGTCATTACAGGCCGAGAAGTCGTCCGCCGGGAGTAGCACCGTCTCTGGTTGAGCGGCACCGCGACAACCACCGCACGGGTGGCTCGGCCATGAACGGACGGTTCTGGCTGAGCAGCAGCGCGATAGCTACAGCATGACAGAGGGAGCCGCCGCCTCAATTGGTTGGGAAGCGGCATATGCGGCACTGCTCCGCCTCCTCGTCGTTGTCTTCGGTCTTCGTCTTCGGAGCCGTCCGCCGCGGGAAGGGCCTTCTCAACGGCGGCGCCGACCATGGCCTCCCGCCATGAAGCTTTGTCTTCTGTTATAAGCATCTCTATCGTCACTTCGTCAGTCTCTGTTGCTGTGATGTCCATCGGCAGTCCCTGAGGGATAATATTTTGTCCCTCCCGTGACTTTCAGATCGAAGCAAAATTCACCGTCGTCACGACGAAGCCCACAACGCCGCCCTGCCTCGGGTGGTCATCGCCGCCGCCCACGCTCAGGCTCCGCCGCGGCTAGCGTTCACCGTGGTCGCCTGTCCTGCAGCAGCTGCGCGGCAGGGAAGAAGGTACTCGCCGGCAGCCGACCTCGGCGTCGCGTTGCTTCTCTGGAACACCGACCCTGCCCGCATGTTTATAGTACTTGGCGACTCGATCCAGTCCTTCTACCATACGGTACGGTCATACGGAGGGAGTATTTGAGCAGGACTCGATCCGTCGATCAAGTTTTACGACGTAAACCTGGTCGGTTGACGGAAACGAAACAGAAACAGCGACTTACGTACGAACGAAAAGGAGGAAGAGAAAAACGTACCAGCAAAAGAAACCTTAGTTACTTTATTATTAGGTATAGATTCCCCTCTATGGGATATTGTGAGTCAGAATGATGAATATGAGCAGGCTTTTATCTTCCATATTCCTGATAAATGTATATCTGTCCAGGCCCCCATTTGCAAGTTAGTGGAACTGGTTGACACTGACCCTGAGGAAGCTATTTCTGATCCTGCTGGTCAAAAGACTCCTCCTGCTGCTCCCAGTAAGAAAAGAAGAGGGAAAGTACCTCTGGTAGAATCTGAGGTAAGAAGGAGTTGTAGATTGCTTGAATTAAATGATGGTTTTAGAAAACATGTATCTTGTAATGACAAAGACTGCCTGCCCTGCAATGCTGCTCCTCCAGAACTAAAAACAAAAGTGGTAAAAAATCTGGCTTCTTCCTTTTGCAAGGTGGAAGATAAAGATCTGGAAAAGAAGCTTGCAAAGAAAAATAAAGTTCAAAAGAAGCCTAGTGCTACTGGTCAAGATGGTGACCAGCAAAGCAAGAAGAAGAAGAAGAAGTAAAAGTTTCCCGATGATAGTTTCAAATAATGTTTTTGGCAGTGGCAGGATGGAGTATGTTTCCAGTTGCTTTGTAATAAGAGTCTGGTTGCTGTTTTTGGGCCTGTTACTGGTTGTGATGGATGTACTTTGCAACATGCTTTTGGTTGTGATGGATGTCTTATGTCAGACTCTAATGTCTCCAAATATTTATCTGCACTCGCTATTAGCGCTTGGATTGTGTCTGAGTTTGCTGGTTAGTAATCAAAACCTTATATTTAATTAATGGAGCACAATCGTGTATGGAAGATCATGAATTGGAACATTAGAGGCATTAATTCTGAAAATAAATGGCTTGCTCTTGCAAACAAAATTGAAGAATGTGGATGTGATATCATCTGTTTACAAGAAACTAAAAGGGAAGTATTTGATCTTGAATACATCAGAAAATTTTGTCCGAAGAAATTCAATAAATTTGAATATCTGCCTTCGATTGGGGCCTCTGGTGGAATTATCACAATTTGGAATGATGCTCTGTTCAAGGGAGAGCTTGCTTTTCAGAATGATTTTTCTATCTCTGTTAAATTCACTAGTAATATTTCTTCTGAGTTCTGGATCCTCACAAACATTTATGGGCCCTGCCAGGCTGAGAGAAAAGCTCTCTTCATTGATTGGTTCTCTAATATCGATATGCCTGAGGACAATAGCTGGATTGTTCTGGGGGATTTTAACTGCATCAAAAAACCCTCTGATAGAAATAAGCCAGGGGGAGATATTAATGACATGCTCTTGTTTAATGAAGCAATTAGCAATCTGGGCTTAGTGGAGCTTCCTCTAAAGGGGAGGAAATTTACCTGGAGTAATATGCAGCAGGATCCTCTTCTAAAAAAATTGGATTGGTTTTTCACTTCGAACTCCTGGACTGAATCCTTCCCAAACACCCTTGTTTATTCCCTGGTTAAACCTATCTCGGATCATCTGCCCTGTGTCATTGCAATTGAATCCAAAATTCCAAGATCAAAAATTTTCAGATTTGAAAATTACTGGCTCCAACATAGTGACTTCAAGAATATTGTTCAAAATGCGTGGAATATCCCAGTAGGTTTCACTGATAGTGCGAAAAGGATAAACGCTAAATTCAAAAACCTGAGAAGAAGCCTAAAGCTATGGGAAAAAAACCTTCCATGTCTCCAAAAACTAATTGATAAGGTTAATGAATCAATTAGTCTCCTGAATTTTTTTGAGGAGTGCAGACCTTTATCGGGAATGGAATGGAACTTGAGGGACATTTTGAGATCACATGTTATGACTCTGCTTCAGAATCAAAGGGCTTACTGGAAGCAGAGAGGGAAGATCAAGTGGGTCAAGTTAGGTGATGAAAACACAAGATTTTTTCAAACTCGAGCCACTATCAGTTTCAGGCATAACTACATTGCTTCTCTGCAAAATGAAGCCTCAGCAGATATCTCGGATCATGAGGGAAAAGCTTCTATTTTATGGAATGCCTTCAAAAAAAGAATGGGACAATCAGAGGAAACAAGATTGCATTTTGATCTAGCAAGCATCTTTGGAAGGGTTGGGAATGATGACATGTTTAATGCTCTTGAAGCACCATTTACAGATAAAGAAATTGAAGATGTGGTTAAAGGTCTGCCCAATGATAAATCGCCTGGCCCTGATGGTTTCAACAATGAATTCATGAAAAGTTGCTGGCACATAATCTCTCAGGATGTCAATAAGCTAATTCAAGACTTCTATGATGAAAGGATCTCTCTGGAAAGTATAAATGCTTCTTTCATCACTTTGATCCCAAAGAATGATTCTCCTCAGAATGCAAATGATTTCAGGCCAATCTCCTTGTTAAATGGAGTGTTGAAATTGATCACCAAATTGCTTGCTAACAGATTGCAGAAAATTATTTTGAAGTTAGTTCACAAGAATCAATACGGCTTTCTTAAAAAGAGATCTATTCAGGACTGTCTGGGATGGGCTTTTGAGTACTTATTCCAATGTCATCAGTCAAGAGAGGAAATTCTGATTCTGAAATTAGACTTTGAAAAGGCTTTCGATAAAATTGAGCATAGTGCAATCATTGAGATTCTAAAAGCCAGGGGTTTTGGGAAGAAATGGATAAAGTGGATTCAGTTAATCTTGGATTCTGGATCATCCTCTGTTCTCCTAAATGGGGTGCCTGGTAAAAAGTTTTACTGCAAAAGAGGGGTCAGGCAGGGTGATCCCCTCTCTCCACTTCTTTTTGTGTTGGTTGCAGATTTTCTTCAATCAATCATGAATCAGGTTATGCAACAAAATATTCTAATTCCACCCATCAATTGCCCAGCATGCCCAGATTTTCCTGTAATTCAATATGCAGATGATACTTTGGTCGTAATGAAAGCAGATGCATCTCAGCTCATATGCCTCAAAGCCCTACTCCATTCCTTTGCTGAATTCACAGGTCTGAAAGTCAATTATAGCAAATCAAGCATGATGCCCATCAATATGGGTGAGGAAATACTAACCCACTTTGCCAATACTCTTCACTGCCAAAAAGGAAACTTGCCTTTCACGTACCTGGGTTTACCTTTAGGGGTGACTAAACCAACTCTGGATTTTTTTCTTCCCATGGTTCAAAGAGTAGAGAGAAGATTATGCAGTATTGCTGATTTCTTAAATTACGGTGGCAAGCTTCTCATGGTGAAATCAGTGCTCTTTTCACTGCCAATCTTTTATATGAGTTGTTTTGAGGTGCCTGCTACTATTAAGAATCAAGTGATAAAATATATGAGACACTTTCTGTGGCGAAAGAAATCATCAGATGTGCAAGCTAAAGGTGCTGCCTTAATTTCTTGGGATGAAGTCTGCAGACCTAAAAGCCAAGGAGGCCTGGGAGTCCTCAATTTGAACATTCAAAATTCTGCCCTACTGCTAAAGAACTTGCACAACTTTTACAATAATAACGATATCCCTTGGGTTAACCTTGTCTGGAGCAAATACTATTCAAATGGCTCTCTGCCAGGACAGCATTTTGTGGGATCCTTTTGGTGGAAAGCTCATATCAAACTGGTGGATACTTACAAAGCCATGGCAAGATGCAATTTGGGTAATGGTAAATCTGCTTTATTCTGGACTGATCTTTGGGGAAAAAATTGCCTTCATCATCTTTTCCCTCATCTCATTACTTTTGCGAAGAAGACAAATGATACTGTTCAAGAGGTTTTATCTCAGGCATCCCTTGAAGATTTATTTCACCTACCTCTTTCCCAGCAAGCTTATGAGGAATTCTTAAGACTACAAGACTTATGTCTAAATGCAAGACAAAGAATTCAAGAAGGTGAAAAAGATCAGTGGAGTTATATTTGGGGCTCGGCCTCTTTTTCAACTAGTAAGGCATATAAAGTGATGATTGGCTCTCACCCAGTTTTACCCCATTTCTCTTGGATTTGGAACTCTTCATGTCAAGCCAAGCACAAAGTTTTCTTCTGGCTACTGCTACACGACAGGTTAAATACTAGAAATTTGCTGAGAAGGAAGACTTTCAAAGTTTGGTTAAACACAGGATGAAACGAAAGTGGGACCATCAGTTCAAAGTTTGGCTGCAAGAGCAATCATAGATAGTTTTCTCTTTTGGTTTTTTGTTAGGTTATTTTTGAGCCTTTGTTTCTGTTTTTGGTACATATCCCTGTAACTTGGTAAACTCAGAAAACTTATAAAAATTGCAGTGGGATTTTTTCCCACTGTTTAAGGCTCAAAAAAAAAAGATGGACAACTAGGACCCTGGTGCTCGTTCCATCAAACCGACAAGCACAATACCGATGACTGTCGCGAACTCAGAAAGCGTCCAAGGGATGAGGGATGTTACGTCTGTGGAGAGCTTGGTCACCTTCGCCGGAATTGCCCTTTGAATTCAAAGCCAAAGAAAACCCCGAAAAAGAAGAAGTCACCAAGAACTGTTGCAGACGCCTCCAACCAAACCGACAACTTGCCTTCACCACCAGCGACCCCCACGGGTCCTCCGGTGACTACCTCTGACTGGGATCGAACCTATTTCAACGAGAGTCAGCCAGAATGGGATCTCCTGGGTCAGATCGTGACAATGCACCCGGGACCGAGCGGGCCGCCGCAAAAGTATCGGATTGCAAAGTGGTTGGCCTCCGGGCGACAATGAAAAAGAGCCAGGAAGGGTCTCCGGACCGGCACAGCAAAGGTGTCAGCAAGGTGGGCGTGCTTTCAAGCAGCACCAGGAATAAAAGGGGTCTCCGGACCGGCATCATAAGAATGTCAGCAAGTTGGGCTGGGGAACATGAAGGTCTCAGGACCGGGACCACGGGCCCCAGCAATAAGGTCCTGCGCCAGTAAGGATGACTGGGCAGACGGCTATTTCAGCAGGAGTCCCTGGCCCTGCGGGTAACCGCAGGCGGGGCAGAGTTATGTCTTGAAAGCGGCATAGAAGACCCGCTCTGGCGGCAGCGCGACGAAACAATTGCTGAAATAGCCCAAAGGAGGTCGACATTAAGCTAAGTATGAAATGTGCTTGCACGGGCTTTTCCTTTGTTGCTTCTGTTTTATGCATCTTGGCTAAGACGAAAGCGGGCGTTGTTTTGGGGTGGCGCCTCCGCGACTAAGCTGTCCGTTTCCCTCGGGCAGTGGAATCGTGGGCTGAGGTCCGTGCGGTCAAAAAACGGTGGGTTCTTAGGGGGGATCCGCCCTGTGTCGTTGGCTCAGATCCGTCTGAGTGCCCACAGCTGGTTAGCTCTCACGCTCATTAACCCTTCTCGAGAGCGTTAAGCCTCCACGGGTGCAATAAAACGGATGAAACCTGGGAAAGGTTATTTACATTCAGAAAGGTACAAAGTATGCAAAACATAGTTCACGTTTCCCGGTGTTGCTCCGTCTGTTTTCAGGACCGGCTGTCGTCCTCGCGGGAGAAGTACTCCATGATCTTGTCTACCTGGCGGGTGACCTCGGGGTCAGTCAGCATCTCGGGGGCGAGACCCTGCAGATTGGACAAGGAAGGAGGTGGCTGGTGATGTCACCGAAGGGCCGCGACGAACTGGGTGCCCACCTGCCGGGCAGCAACCCTCCCTTCCTGGAGGGTGGCTCTGCTCACGCTATCCCTGAGACCGTTGATGCGCGAAGCCACGAGCTCGAAGAATGATGGGTAACACCGAAGGGAGTAGGAGCGCTCCGCCGGGAGGGTGGGCAAGCCCTTCACCTTCAGCGCCGCCAGCCCTTCGACGATCTTCACGACCCAAGAGTGCATCTGGAGCAGGATCTTGTCGTTCCCCCGCCGATGCCGACGGAAGTCACTTGTCTCCTTGGCATGTGCTTCCTTGGCCTTTGCCAGGTCCTCTTGTACCTCTTTGAGCTGATCGGATAGCTTCTCGTGGCGGTCCCAGGCGATCTGGGCCTGCGATTTGCTCGTCTCCGTAGTCGCCAAGCTTTCGGCAAGCTTCTGGGCCTCGTCTCGGCGCACGATGGCCATGCGTTCGGCGGCCTCGTCTCGGAACTTCACCGCTTCCTCCAGGGTCCTAATCTTCTTCTCCATTTCGGATCGATGGGCGCCCGAGTTCTTCTTGGACTCTTCGGCTACGGCCAAGGCTGTGTTCTGCGTGTCGATGGTGGCCAGCAGGGCCGCTATTCTCGACGCTTGGCCATCTCGCTCACTTCGGATCCTCCAGACGTCCTCTCGAGCTTGTTCCCGGTGTTTCTTCTCGTGGGCAAGGTCCTCCTTCAGTCTAGAGATCTTCCGATCCCTTGACTGGATGGCCTCGTCCTTTGCCTGGATGGTCTTATCCGTTGCCACCTCCACCTCCATGCGAGTCCACCCCTCCACGTTCAGCATCCCCTGCTCCAGGCGATCCTCGTTGAGGGCCGCTCTGGCCTGGTACGCCTCCTCCGCTTCGAGGAAGGCCTTCTTCTGGGCTTCAAACTCTTGGAGACGCTCCTGCAACTTCTTTTGCTGGTTGGACAAC
Source organism: Puccinellia tenuiflora (assembly GCA_012064385.1). Taxonomy (NCBI): domain Eukaryota; kingdom Viridiplantae; phylum Streptophyta; class Magnoliopsida; order Poales; family Poaceae; genus Puccinellia; species Puccinellia tenuiflora. The sequence continues at coordinate 835,128 of QRDG01000298.1, read as the reverse complement.
CTTTGCTCCCGGGCGTTCAGCAGCTCTTCTTCCATCGCCACTCGTTCCTCATGGGCCCGCACGGCCTCCTCCCCGGAGGAGGGTGACGGCTCCTACTGCTCGAGTTCGGCCTTCGCGAAGGCCAGGAACTCCCTGACGTTGGGGAACGTCCGCGTGAAGCTTGGCTCTGGGTTCGCCGTCTGCTGCTCGGGCCGGGGGCTCGCGGGCTTCGATGCTTGGGCGTCGTCGGGCGCTTGCTCAGCCTCTGCATTGGGTTCGGACCGGTAAGCTGGGGGCTCAACATCGTCTTCGCCCCCGGCGCGGCTCTCCGTCCCGTCGGCGTCAACTTCAAGGCGGGTCGCTAGGGACTCAACATCGCCATCGTCCTCATCGCGGCCCCCCGCCTTAGGATCTGCATCGACAAGCAAGGTGTTAACCTCTGGGAGCCTCCGGGTCCCCCGGGGACAACTGTGGGGACTCCGGGTAGCTTTACCTGAAGGAGGCGCTGAGACTGCCGGGTCCCGACCCGGGAGCGCTCACTCCTGCTCACGAATAGGCGATGTCCGTGTTGCCATCAACGGCGACCCCGTGTCTCCTGCCTCTGGGAATTCCGCTCCCGGAGAGGCTCTGCTGGGAGGCAGACGCTCCTTTGCGGCTGCCGCGGAGCTTTTCGCAGCCTCCCCTGCTTCAACGTCATCCTCCACCCGGATGCGCTTCCAGGAGCTCTCGAACTCGGAGGACCTGTAGCGCGCATGCAGCGGTCAGCACTGCCGCGGCTTCTATCAAGCAAGAAAGGATCAAGATAGGCACCGAATTACCTTCGGGCTCGGTTAGCGCTGGAAAAGCCTCACCGTTTCCCCGCAAGGTCTTCGAAGGGGTCCGGCATCGACACGCTCTCGTCGTGTCCGTCTTCGGCAGGAATCGGGGGCGGGAGGTTTTCGTTTTCTTCCCTTCGTTTCTGCCCCGCCTGCGGACTTTGAGGAGCTGGCTGTCCGGGGGGCGGCTCTACCCCAGCTCTTCTTGTTCCGCGGGTGCCTCCCCTCTCCTTTGGGGGACGCGGGGGGAGGGGTGCGGCCCAGCTCCTTTGGGCCCTCCTCTTCCTCATCTTCATCGTCAAAGATCTCGGGCTCGTCTGGTGAGAAGTCCCCATACGGCGGCTCCGCTGCCGTCCAGGACCTCCCTCGGACCGTCGCCCGGGGTACCGGAAGCGGGTCCAGGAACTCGGTACCCTGAAGCCCGTAAGCGTTGCACCCTAGCAGGAGAGGCACTGCGTTCCCTCTCGCGATGCGGTCAAGCAACGAGAAGTCCCCCGCCGGGAGGTCATACCGCTCCCCCGGCAGCAGGAAGTGCATCTTCCCCTTCAGCATCTCGGGCGATACGTGAGACTCCATCCCCTGACGGGTCTCCCACAACGGTCGGGGCCTACGTTGTAGAGGAGCAATCCCCCTCCGCACGAAGTCTCCGGCGATCATGGTGCCTGTTACCTGACCATCTCGAAGCTCCGCGAACTTCTCGACAATCGGCAGAAGAGCCTCGGCTTGGGCGCTGATGTCCCTCAAGTTGGCCAAACTCTCGGCTGGGGCCGTCGGCACCAGGAGGTGCGGGATGATGCTGCCCGCTTGAACAAGGTACCAGTTCCGCCTCCAGTCCTTCCAGCTGGAGTGGATCTTGGTCCCCGGATATTGGCTTGCGTTCTCCTGCTTGAGGCAGAAGGACACCCCACCTGCTATCCATCTTGATCTCCCCCTTCGGGGCATGAAGAAGTGTCGGAACAATGCCACGAAGGGCATTACGCCGACGAACGCTTCGCAGGCGTGTGCGAAGGTTGCCAAGATCAGCACCGCGTTCGGATGCAGGTGAAGCATGTGCAGCCCGAACGCCTCCAAGACCGCCATGAAGAAACCCCATCACCGAGAAATCGTGGAACGTCACCACCTCGCCGTCTCACAGGGGGCTTGCCCCCGGGCGGATCTCCAGCTGGTCGCCCCCAATGAACTCCCTGCTCAGCGCCTCGCGGACGGCGGCAATCCTCTCCTCGCTGGCAAATTCACTCGGATCGTAGAGAGCTTATGTCACTCTCGGTGAGGGAGGGTCGGTCCGGGCGGGGCCCGCCACCGCCCTCTTCTTCCCGCCGGTCTGCTTCTTCACAGTTCGCTGCGCTCGCCTGGGCGCCATGGGCGAGAGGAGGGGAGCTGATTTGCGGTGTGCTACGAAAGGTGAAGACGAAGTGCTCTCCGGCGGCGCTTCGAGATCTCTGTGCTTGGGAAGGAGTAACATCTACAGTTCCTTGGAACCGTGGCTTATATGGTTCCCCACGCATCGCGTCATGGCCCCACCGCTCCGGCCGGCACGGAGTCCGAGGAGGCTTTCCATTCGATCGTCTCCTCCCTATGGATTCAAGGCGAATGTTGGCGGTCCGCGCGAATCGCAACGTTCAGAAGACCCGTGGGATGCGCGCCTCCGCAGTACGCGGTTCTGACGGATGTGACAAGACGTTCAAGACCTGACGCCGGGGACCCACTTTGACTCTTTTTTGGTCATAGCCCCAGTGGCAGAAGGGCGTGGCCGCCGGGACTATGCCCGGGGGCTACTGTCGCAACAGTGGAACATGGGGTTCCCCTGATGCGGTCAAAGTGGGTCCATCGCATATGGGCCCACCAAGGAGGCACTCAAGGCCAAGGCACAAGACTGGCAGATGGGCCCCCCATCTGCCCTACGGCATCCCGACGCGTGCGGCATCGACAACAAAGGCAAAGGACTCGGGGACCCACCGGGGCCCCCTCGACCGGAAGCAGGCATGGAGGTCCCGGGACCCCGACGCCTGGCAGGAGGCTAGGCTCACCCCGGGAACCAACCTCCAGTGCGCGAAAAGGATAAGCTTGCCAGCCCTGGCTGGAGGCTCCTAGAAGACTTGGTCGCCAAGAAGATGGAGGCGCCAAAGGGGGGAAGAGGCGGAAAAGCTGTCAGCCTATGTCCGCCCTCTCTGGAAAAGGTGGGCGGCCTCACCTACCCCCTCTGAGAAGAATACTTGGACGAGAGAAGGCCACGTCACCTACTAAGGAGAACCCGGAGGGGTTTTCCCACCAAAACCCCTCCGGACCCAAGGGTGCACCTGTGGTATCCCGTTAGCCTATAAAAGGAGGACCAAGGCACCCAAGGGGAGGACAGGTTGGAAGTGAAGCTAAGACAAGTTCGGGGAGGATAGGCTAGGTAGTGCACAAGTCCAAGAGTAGCTTAGGCGAGAGGTGATCTCCTCCGGGCTAGGATCTGCTCGTCTTCAACCTCTAGCCAACACCTCCCGGGTTCTCACCCGCAGCCACCATTGTAAAGCTACACCATGATATACCTCTCAATCCAGACATGCAGGAGTAGGGCTGTTAGCCTCCAGGCGGCCTGAACCTAGGTAAACTCCTTATGTCTCTGTGATGCTTGCTAGTACGTAGATCTCGAGCGTAGACGAAGCCCCCGGGCGGAAGACGTCACTCAGCCTCCTTCGCGCCCCATACCGAGCCTAAAAAGGGGGTATCCTTTACTCCCGATGTCCGTGATCCACGACACGACATTTTGAGTATGCCCTTGAGGAAGAGCATGAGACTCGGGTTTCTCTTGAGGAGAAACTCGAATCTATTGAGGAGACTCACAATGAAATAATTGATAAACTCATTAAAGAACGTGACCATACAATTGCTAAATATAAAGTCACGAAAAAGGAAAATGCTAGCTTTAAGGAAGAGCTTGCCAAGTTTTCTTCTTCCATTCCTAATGTTAATGATGCTTGTTCTACTAACTCCATTTCTTGTGAAGTATCTATTTTGAAGGAGAATGTTGAGCTAAGGGCTCAACTTGAGTTGCTAACTATCAAGTATGGGAATTTGGAAGAAAATCATGAAAAGCTTTCTAGCTCTAATGAGTATCTTCTATCTTCCCATACTAAGCTAAGGTTAGCTCTTGAGGCCATCACTACCAAGGTAACATCTAGTGAGCCTCATGTGGACAATGGCACAACCTTATCTAACAATGCTATATTGCCATGTGCTAGTCCTAGTAGTTCATCCACTCACAATGTTGGTACCTCTTGTGATGAATTACTTTCTTTGCCTTGTTGCTCTAACAATGATGCATCTACCTCCTCTAGTACTTGTGTTGTTACTAACCATATAGAGGAAAGAAATGAGCTCAAGGCCCAGGCCACTTATATGAAGAAAGGCTTGGAAAAGCGTCATGAAGGGAAGAGTGCACTTGACAGCATGTTGAGTGTGCAACAATCCCCCAATGACAAGAGTGGACTTGGATTCAACTCCAACAACAAGAACAAGTCCAAGGTTGAGAAGAAGAAGAAGGGCAAAGAACAAGTCAAGAATTCGGCCAAGATTACTTGCTTCAAGTGCAAGATTGAAGGGCACCATGTTAGGGATTGCCCAATGAAGAAGAAGCTTCTTAGTGAGAAGCAACTTGGGAAGCGGCCTCTAGTTCAATCTCATGCTCCACCACGAGTTGAACAAAGGCTACCTCATAAGAAGACTCAAGTCAATGCTCCTCATGTTGAGGAGCCTATTAAGAAGAAAGAAAAGAGTCGATATTGCTACCTTTGCCTTGAGAAGGGCCATTTTGCTTCTTCATGCACTAACGGTACCCTATCCAACCCCATCTTAATTGATGATGCTTATTCACTTAGAAAGGATAGAGTTGGCAATGTGTTTGCCAAATATGTTGGTACTCAAAGTGGTGTAAAAAAAAGAACCATTTGGGTAGCCAAGCCTATTGTGACTAACCTCTTAGGACCCAACATGGTTGGGGACCAACAAGCTCAATCTTGATCAATAGGTTGTTGTGGAGGACTTTGGAGACTTGGCTATCATTTGAAGAATTAAGGGATCTTCGTGGTTAGATTTCATCAAGCCAAGTCAATTTGATTATCACATATCTATCTCATATCCATTGTGCCTCCTTGCGGTAACTTGTACTTAACTTATTTTCATTGTAAGTTGCTTGCTCTCTTGCATGTGTTAGTTTTTTTCCTAGCATGTGTTTGTATGTGATATGCTACTTTCTTACTTATCTTGTTATTCAAGGTTGTGTATGTTAGTTGTGTATCATGTATGTGTAACTTGTGTGTTGAGCCTTATTGGATCTTGTGTGGATTTTGTTTGGCTCTTTTGAGAGATTAATGAACTATCCCATTTCGGGGGAGTGATTTGCTTTGTGCAAATCACAATCTTAAAAATGAGTATTCATGATGCACACCACATAGTATTGATATAGAAAAATTATCTAGTCTCTATGTGGTATGTCATATTCATGAGAAATTCAAATTCTAATTTGTCCATTAATTTCTCTAGTTGGTTTTTATTTGCCTCTTGTTTAAAAAATAAATGGTTTATCACATTATGGGGGAGTAATAAGCTATGTGCATATTACAATCCCATAAAATGTGAACATTTGAGGTTTTGCCACTTAGATATGATATTTTAAATTATCTTATTCCTATGTGGCATGTTTGCTCGAACAAGTTCCAATTTTCATTTTGGTTATCCTTTGTCTCTTGTTTGTGTGAGTTTGCTTGGTGTGGTTTTTCTCTAATATGCATTTCTATATGTTATTTGAGAAACCATTTGTTCCATATTATTCTAACCATGGCCTTGCCAGTTGGTTTGAATAGTTGAAACTACCAACAAACTTTATTAAAATATGGTGTTTTATTTCTTATCTCTTGCCATATAATTTATCTTGTGAGGATGACCTTGGATATCTCTACTCACCGGGAAAATATTTCCTTGTACTCATTGTCCTTGGACAATTGATATTCACACTTGTGGTAGAATATTTTTGTTCACCTTCACATTGGCTCTTGCGTTGAATTGTCTTATTTATTGCCAAGTGTTTTGGTTTTACTCCCATTGCCTTCCTTGCCTCTTGCATGGATCCTAATTTTCAATTGGTAGTGTTTAGTGTTGTAAATAAAATATGGAGAGTAATGATCCCTTGTGCGTGCATTTTGTATTCAAATACAAATATCAAAGATAATGCATGAATCTTGGGGGAGCATTCCTTTTTATTTAGAACACTATCCTATCTATCAATATTTGATCCTTTCAATTGGCACTTGATTTCTATCTTATGTGTTTATGGAAGACAAACCTTTTTCCTTGATGCTTTGTGCCATCATAAAAGTGTAGAGAGTGCTTGGTTTATTTGTCGTAACCTTGCTCTCCCTTGGGAGTTTGCTTTCTCATGTCTTGATTTGTGTTGTATCTTCTTGAATGAGAAATGCCATTTGGGCATGTATCCTATATTTATCTTCTTTGCCTTTTTGTCTTTGCTTTGGTACCATGAATTGGTATCACTTGGAATTTGATATCTTCTCCATAGATATTTGCTTCAATTGATACTTATTGTGGGAGTTTTGATATCTTATTTCTTTATTTTACTTTACTTGATTTCGGTCAAGTATTATCCTCTTCTTGGTATCTTTTCTCCTAATTGGTATCTTATTTTCAATTGGTGTCTTATCGATCATATGTTGTTTTGATTCGATTCCTATTGATATCACACTTCATGTGTTGATGTGTTTTGGAATCAATCATATGTGAATTTGATTTTTCCTCAATCATATGTTGATTTGGATTTTGATATAATTTGGACAACCTTTTTGTGTCACACTTTGGTGTGCCCTCTTCTTGGTTTACTTGGTGTTTTTTCCAAATTGTATCTCATTCGGTTCTAGAAAGTCTTTGCATGCACGGTTACTAATTTATATTATTATAGCATGCTTATCTTTCTTGATCCAATATATAGGGTATACCCCACCGAATCCTATCTCGGCTAAGATGTGCATGAAATTCAATTTCATATCAATATGCACATATTTATGTGGAGTATGTCATATGTATTGTAGTTCATCTAACTACTATGGGACCCAATGAGTTTGGGAACCATGTTGTACTTGAATTTTGTTTTAGGTACAATGGATATGTATTGGAGGCTTGTCTCATCCATAGGGAAGGTGTCCTCACCATGTGATTATTGGAGTCAAGCTTTGATGATAAATAAACTCTCATCTTCTTCGTCGTCAATGTATCTCGGTAACAAGTATCTACCTCATGCATACTTTTCTAATTTCCAACCTTGTGTAGGTTGTTTATGAGCATGAAAGTTTCTATTTGCAATTGTTGTGGTTTTGGCTTATTTCCTTTACTTGGTATATCTTTGTGATATTTGTGATGAAACTGCAAAAAATACCTTTCATTCAATTGATATTCGTTATTTGTGATACTTGTTGCCTATCTAAAAGCATCTCTACTATCTCTTGTTCCCTTAGTGATATGTGTGATGTCTTTGATATTTTTGAAGTTTATTTATGTACAATGAGATAAATTTTAGCTATGTGCTATGCTTTTAAGCAACAATCTCGTGTGTATATTTATGACTTCCTTTTGGATACCTTGTTCTCTTCTTCTCTAACTATTTTGTATGTACATGTTTCTTTGTGGATGTAAATCATCAACGATTTGTCTACTTAGAAACCTATACATATGAGAGGTCTTTCTTTTGAGCTACCTTGATTTTTATCTATAATTCTTTGGTGGCTCCAAATTTGTTTCATGAGTGCCTATCTTAATTTTATTTGCATCTTTGCACACTCATGTATTTGTTGAGGATCTTTTACCTCATGCTTACCATGGTGAGTACGTTGATTCTTATTGGCTAGGTGCTTTCACAAGTTTTTGGCTTTTTCAATTGGTTTCATTTTCCAATTGGTATCCTTAAGCTTGCGAACATCTCTTCTTTCTAAAGATCCTCTTTTATCTTGGTTGGGCCTATCTTTTGATTGAATCTCCTTATGGCTCCTTATGGCTCAACCACATCTTTGGTGCAAGTGCTTTGTTTTGCTTTAGTTTTTACACCCTTGCACTTGTTGTGTGTTCTAAATGATTTTGGGGGGGAGTGAGGATTCCATATTTGTGCACTCCTCAATAGTGCATGAACATTGGGGAGCTTCTCCATTATTTAGAACTTTCGGTTTGGATCTTCTCGGTTGCTTTTCTCCTTTGTGGAGACGTTTAGAATGGCTTCATCTTATTTGCAATCTTTGGATCCTCAATATAGTTTGATTTCCTCTAACTATTCATCATTGGATATGTGCATTTGATTTCACTCATATCTTGAGAAATGCACACCTCTTTGAGGAACTCATATTATATTGGCCTTCTAAAATTTTCTTCCCATTTCGGCAATCGATGCCAATGGGGGAGAAGTTTAGAGGGTTTAAGGGAATTTGGTTCTATGCTTTTGTTTGGTTCTTAAGTATTTGCCTGTAATGCTCTTGCATCCTTGCTTGTTTGTATTGCAAGGTTGCTTTATTCACTATATAAACCTTCTTAAAAAGGGATTGTCATCAATTACCAAAATGGGGGAGATTGAAAGTGCATGGTTGCCCCCATGTGTGGTTTTGGTAATGACAATCTCTATGGACTAATGTTTGTATTGAGTCATACTTGTAGGTTTGGTCCATAGCATTACTTGATCTCCATATGTTGGAGTCAAGGCTAAGGGAAGAATATTATATGTTGATCAAGGCTAAGTAGGGGTTGATCAACACACAAGTCCAAGTGAAGATATGCCGAAGAGTGCCTCTCCCATATTGGTGTATGGGGGAGCTATTAGCGAGTCTTCACCAAGCGGAGCGCAATCAAGAAAGGTGGTCCAACTTGAGAAGACAAATATTGTTATCATCTAGCTCAAGTGGATTATGCGCAAGGCAAAGGTATGATCTTGATAGGTTTTCTATTTTACCGGTCTCATAATGTTACTTGAGAGACCGGGTTATAGGATAGATAGCGGTACTATCAAGAGGGGCTCTCGACGGAGTATCTTGATTGTATCGTTCATGGAGAGCTCAAACCGTTGCGTCATTGGCATCATCTTTATTGGTTCTTATTTGGCTCTTATCGTGGTGTGGTCTTGGTGCTTGTCGTGCTTTTCATGACAAGGCCAAGTTCACCGAAAACGGTTTTCGTATGCGTCTTCTTTTGAGTTTTCGGTGTTGGAGATTTTGCTGGTCTATCCATGCGGAAGTTTTCACTCTTCCATTTATTATCAAAATCTCTCTTGCTTGGTTTGAATATTTTCACCTTTTATTGGGTAGCATTTCTCGTCCTATTTCCAACAAAATTGGTTTCACCCAATTCAGACTTCGTTTGCAAAAGATATGGTGTTTCCGGTTTTCAATAAAAAGTTTTTACCTTTCATCATTTGGTTTCATCCTCCCTTGTTGAACAATGATGTTTCTCTGTATAATCTTTTAGTGCTCGTTGTGGTGATTCCAACGAGTCCAAGATTATTGAAAACGGAGTTCGTTTGTGAAAGATATTGCGTTTCTATCTTCGGACGTTTTTTTAGACGTCAAAAGTAGAGCTTTTTGGTGCTACTTGTTTGGCTGGCCTCTGGAGCCGGCCTGGCCGGGCTCAAGGCTGGCCGTCTTGGGCACCTGGCCGGGCCCAAGGCTAGCCTCCCTGCGCACTGCTTCAACTAGGCCGGCCTCGCACTACTAGGAAACTAGCTATAGGTGGAATGCTATTTTGTGGCGCACCAATATTTCATGCACCACTAAATTTTTTTTGTGGCGCACCAGTTTCCATGCGCCACTAGATTCAGCTTTTCTGTGGCGCATCTGGAGGACATGCGCCACTAAAACAAGACATTCTGTGGCGCACCTTCCTCCATGCGCCACAGAACTTCTGTGGGCCCCACAACCAACGGTTGGCTTGCATCCTACACCGCCTTTTCTGTGGCGCATGGAGCAAGGTGCGCCACAGAAATGTACATTTCTGTGGCGCATCTGGCCCCATGCGCCACAGAAATATGGTGGGCCCGGCACCAATGATTAGGGGCTGCACAATTCTGTGGCGCATGGGTCCACATGCGCCACAGAAAGTGACATTTCTGTGGCGCATGTGGTTCCATGCGTCACAGAATTGTGCAGCATTTTTTCACCCCACGCACCCCCCTCCCCTCGTGGATCGCCTTTTCAGTTTTGCACCAAGTGAAAGAAAATGATAAAAAATTCAAAAAATAAAATCCTTTCAGATATAGGGAAGGTTTAGGGTCTATTTGATAGAAAAAATTTAAATACACATTTTGACTTTTTTTTCCAAAAGTAGGTGAAAAAATATTAAAACGGGCATAACTTTTGCATACGACGTCGAAAAAATGCGTTTAATACCTTAAAAACACTAGAGAAAATTTCGGAACCGCCCTCAAAATTTACCCGGTTGGACATTTCTCCGATTCTCAAAATTCCAAACGAAAAAAAAGTTATGGCCAACAGAAGAAATTTTCCAGCAAAATCAAAAAAATTCAAAAAAAAAAATACAATTCAGTGGCGCATGTCTAGCCCATGCGCCACAGAATTGTTGGGCGGGATTCCAAATTTTGAATCCTGCCGGCACCCCCTTCTCTCCCTCTCTTTTCTCCTTCTCTCCTCCACTTCTCCTCTCCCCTTCTCCTCTCCTCCACTTCTCCTCTCCACTTCTCTCCCCTTCTCCTCCCTCCTCCTTCTCTTCTCCTCTCCTCTCCTCCACATCTTCTCTCCTCCTCCTCCACCTCCGGCCACCTCCTCCACAACTCCGGCGACTTCCACCTCCGGCGACCTCCTCCACAACTCCGTCGACCTCCTCCACAACTCCGGCGACCTCCACCTCCGGTGACCTCCTCCACCACCCCGGTGACCTCCTCCGCAACCTCAACCCCCGGTGACCTCCTCCTCCTCCTCCACCTCCACCTCCACCTTCGGCGACCTCCTCCACCACCGGCGACCTCCGACAACCCCTTCCTCCACCCACGGCAACACGGTCTCCGACGAGCTCCGACGAAATTCCGGCGGCCAGAACTAGATCCAGATCTGGATCTAGATCTGGCCGCCCTTTTTTTGAAATTCAAAAAAAAATTAGTGGCGCACGGCAGTGGGATGCGCCACTAAAATATTTCTGTGGCGCACGGTAGTGGGATGCGCCACAGAATCTTGGCATTTCTGTGGCGCACAACCGGCGTGCGCCACAGAAATATAATTTAGTGGCGAGAATTCTATGGCGCATCCCACTTTATCTAGGATGCGCCACAGAATTCCAAAAAGGCGCGCCACTAATAGGCCATTCCCTGGTAGTGTCGGACCCGGCAAGGCCGGCCTCCCAGTGAGAGTGAAAATTCTCCCCAACGGTGACTTTTCGTGGGCCACTATAAAAAGGAGCTTCTTCCCCAATCTTTTTGCTGCTCTTGAAGCTCTCTCTCTCCTCCATTGTTGACATTTTCTTGAGCATGAGATCTCTCAATCCCTCCAATAATTCTTGCTACCTTTTGAGGGAAAAGAGAGAGGAGTTCTAGATCTACATTTCCACCATTCCATTCCTCCTCTAAGTGAGGGGAACCTAGTAGATCTTGATCTTGGTTTTCTTGGTGATTCTCCTCTTTGTTCTTCTAATCTTCTCCCCCCATAAGCATTTATTGCTTTTGGTGGGATTTGGGAGTGAAGGATTTGAGCACTTCTTGTGTTCTTGCCATTGCATTAGTTGCATCGGTTTGTGCTCTCCACGAAGATTCGTGGAAGTTGAAGTTCAAGAAGCTTTTTACTCTTGGGTGTATTGTGTTCCCAAGAGCTTGTGCCTCTTGGGTGCATTGTGTACCCTAGACGGTTTGTGGTGTCGCGAAGACTTCAAGTTGTGAAGCTTCGGGCAAGGTTTGGGAGCCCCCGATTGAGTTGTGGGCGTGTGCCCCAAGATTGTTGTAAAGGCTCCGGATTCCGCCTTGAAGGATTCCGATAGTGGAAGGTGAACCTAACCCTTGGGGTGAGGTTCATCGGAGAATAGGGGGAGGCCTTTTGTGGCGTCTTGAGTAGGCCTTTTCTGGCGAGCTCACACCCCTCCAACGAGACGTACTCCCTTAACAAGGAGGAACTCGGGAATACATCCTCGTCTCCGCATGCCTTGGTTATTTCTATACCCGAGCTCTTTACTTATGCAATTTACATTGTGATAGCCTTCGTGCTTGAAGTTTTATATCTTGCTATCACTTTGTTGTTTGTCTTGCTTACCATAAGTTGTTGGTGCAGATAGGTGAGCCTAGTTTATTTAGGTTGTTGGCTTGTTAATTTAAACACCTAGTTTTATTCCGCAATTGTTAAGCCTTAAACCGAAAAAGTTTTAATCGCCTATTCACCCCCCCCCCCTCTGGGCGACATCGTTTGTTCTTTCAATTGGTATCAGAGCCTGGGCTCTCATTATTATGCTTTACCGCCTAGAGCGTAAAGATGTCGTTTAGAGAATTAGTGCATGATCACACTTTTATATTCGTTGGCACAAATTTTAATGTTTCGAAAACTCATATGCTTAGTCACTTACGGGTCTTGGATCCCAATATTGAGTGTATCTTAGATATAGGTTTTTCTCCTCCAAAGAATTACGAAAGTATGACTTTAGAGGATGAGAAAAACTTATATCTAGATGCTCTAGCTTCTAATGAGTTTTGCAAAAAAATTAGTGTTGTAGTTTTTTAGTCAATCATGCCTCTTCGGAACACTCATGAATTGTGGACAAAGCTTCAAGATAAATACGGCAAGTCAATGACTATTGAGGATGATTTTTCTCCATCCACCACCAAGCGTGATGAGTTCTCAACTTCGTCTACTTCACCGAAATGTGGTAAGCCACAAACTAATGTGATGGTGAGTAGTGATAGGTGTTGCAATAATGATAGTGAGCTCATTGTTTATGATCCTTTATCTCTATCTTGTTGCAATGCCTCATCTTTGGTCCTAAACACACATAGCACTATAAATGCCATACATGCTAGTATTGATAGTCCGTGCATATCATCCAAAAATTGATTGGATAAATCTCTTGATGATATGCTTGCTTTATCTTGTTGCCATGATAAAAATGCTTGTGTTTCCTCTAATTCTTGTATTATTAATAATGTAGAGGAAACTCAATTTTCTATGGAACAAGATGTGAACTTGTGTAGTTCTTTAATTAATTGTTCTTCTTGATCAACCATCTTTTGCCTTATGGCTAAATCCTCAAGTAGTGATGATAATGATAATGATAATAATAATGTTGAAGAAGATGATGAGGATGATGATGATGAATCCATTCAAAAGAAAGGTCTAATGGTTCTAAATGCCCTTCCTAAAAATAAAAATGATCATGCTATCCTCTTTGAAATTATGGAAACCCTAATTGAGCGTGGGCTTACTATTAAGGCTTTGGAAGCAAGCCTTGTAGAAAAAGGAAGGATTGAAAGAGAGGATGCGGATGAAAAAGCATCTTTTGAGTATGCCCTTGAGGAAGAGCACGAGACTCGGGTTTCTCTTGAGGAGGAACTCGAATCTATTGAGGAGTCTCACAATGAAATAATTGCTAAACTCATTAAAGAACGTGACCATGCAATTCCTAAATATAAAGTCACGAAAAAGGAAAATGCTAGCTTTAAGGAAGAGCTTGCCAAGTTTTCTTCTTCCATTCCTAATGTTAATGATGCTTGTGCTACTAACTCCATTTCTTGTGAACTATCTATTTTGAAGGAGAATGTTGAGCTAAGGGCTCAACTTGAGTTGCTAACTAGCAAGTATGGGGTGAGGTTCATCGGAGAATAGGGTGAGGCCTTTATGGCGTCTTGAGTAGGTCTTTTGTGGCGAGCTCACACCCCTCCAACGAGACGTACTACCTTATCAAGGAGGAACTCAGGAATACATCCTCGTCTCCGCATGCCTCGGTTATTTCTATACCCGAGCTCTTTACTTATGCAATTTACATTGTGATAGTCTTTGTTTTTGAAGTTTTATATCTTGCTATCACTTTGTTGTTTGTCTTGCTTAGCATAAGTTGTTGGTGCACATAGGTGAGCCTAGTTTATTTAGGTTGTTGGCTTGTTAATTTAAACACCTAGTTTTATTCCGCAATTGTCAAGCCTTAAACCAGAAAAGTTTTAATCGCCTATTCACACCCCCCCTAGGCGACATCGTTTTTCCTTTCACTGCCCCCGGGTCAAGCGGCGGATGCGGGAGAACGACTTCCACCCTCGTTCCAGGAGCAGGGAATCCTCGACGGTGTATTCCGCATCATCCCAGGAGGGGCCATTGGGGCAGCCTTCCACCTGAAGCCAGAAGCCGGTGGGCCTGTCGCCGTCCGAATCCACAGCCACCGCAAAAGTGTCCGGTCGACGGAGTCGGCTGGGAAGCCCGCGGTGCAGATCTTCGATGAACTCGAACGACGGGAAGCCGGAGTGGGTCATGCTTCGGGGAGGAGGGGAAGGAGATCCCCTTGCTCCGCGACAGCCACGGCCGTGCCTCGCTCTGCCTCGGGGGCGCCCTCCCACGACCGTGAGGGGCGGCAACCACCGCCGTCGAAGAAGAACGAGCACACCCGGCTCCCCTCTTTGCCCTAGCCATCTGCGCCGATGATTTCAGTGGGCTGGGGAGCTGGGATGACGACCGGAGATAGACGAAGACGTTTGGGACGAACCCCTGCTTTTAAGGGACTCGGCTGCGCCCCCAAGCTGCGGACTCCTCGTTTTTTCCATTGCAGAAATCAAGGAGGCAGGCATATTTATTCCCCCGAGCGGAGTAACTGCGCATCCCCCTAACAGATGGGACAGACCTACATGACAAGACAAGATGCTGGAGACCCACTTTGACCAATCCTTTTGGCCATAGCCTCAGCAGATGAAGAACATACCCGTCGGGACTATGCCCGGGGGATACTATCGCAACAGTGGAACATGGGGTTCCCCTAGTTCGGCCAAAGCGGGTCCCTCAACCGTGGGCCCACCAAGAAGACGGACAAGGCGAGGAGTCAAGATCGGCAGGCGGGCCACCCCGCCTACCCCACGGGTACATCGACAAGCACGGCATCGACAGCCAGGGTTGAAGGGTCGGGTGACCTCCCGGGGTCACCCTCTACACGGCAAACAACACGGAGGACTCGGGGCCCGAACGCCCGACAGGAGGCCAGGCTGGCTCCCGGGTTCTCGCCTCCGTACTGCTACGGGGATAAGCTTGCCAGCTCGGGCTAGAAGCTCCTAGAAGACTTGGGTGCCAAGGAAGTGAAGGCGCCGAGCAGGGACATGGCCGGTGGGGGTGTCAGCCCCTGTCGACCCCGCTTTCCAAAAGGTGGACGACCGCACTAACCATCCAGGAAGAATACTTGGACGAGAAGAAGCCACGTCGCCACCTAAAAAGACCACCGGGGGTTTTCCCGCCGAAACCCCCACGCTCCTCGGATGCTCTGTGGGCTCCCCTTAGCCTATAAAAGGAGGACCCAAGCATGGCCGAGGGGGAGGTGGGACCAAAGAGAGAGCAAGGCAAGACTAGCTAGGGCAAAGGGTGAAGGAGAGAGGTGATCTCCTCCGGGTAGGATCTGCTCGTCTCCTACCTCTAGCCGCAACCTTCCGGGTGTTCACCCGCCACCACCACCTTGTAATCCACACCATGATAAACCTCTCAATCCAGACATGTAGGAGTAGGGCTTTTAGCCTCCGGGCGGCCTGAACCTAGGTAAACTCCTTGCGTCCTTGTGTTGATCCCTAGTATGTAGATCGGAAGAACTTGGCAAGGTACTCTCGGGGAAGGTGTCTCCGGCCTCCTTCGCGCCCCGTGCCGAACCTAAAAAGGGGGTATCCTTTACTCCCGGTGTCCGTGCTCCGAGACACGACAATAATCACCCAGTCACGAAGTGATGTTTGATGTCCACAAAGTATTCCTCCGGTAAACAGGAGTGACATAATCACATGGTCTAAGAAGACTATACTTGGCATTTACTAAAAGTGTTGGCAATGAAACTCTGTGACACGATCAATTGCAACTCTTTATTATTGGGTCTTGTCCATCACGTCATTCTCCTAATGACATGTCTCCGTTATCAAGTGACTATAACAAGTACATGGTCAGGAAACCTTAACCATCTCTCGACTAACGAACTAGTCCGCTAGAGGCTTACTAGGGAAACTTTGTTGTTTATATTCCACACATGTATTATGTTTCCGGTTAATACAATTATAGCATGGATAATAAACATTTATCATAAACGTGAATATGACAATAAACATTTCATTATTTCCTCTAGGGCATATTCCCAACATGAGTGTGTGCTTGTTTAGTAAATACTGATGCTTCTTGTGAGTATTTGTTATTATCGACACTTCACTCCATAAACCTGTGGTCATGTTTACTGAGCTCAGTATTCGCTTGGGGACAAACGAGGTCTAAGCTTGGGAGAGTTGATATGTCCATTTTGCATCACTATTTTATATCATAATTTGTTGTTATTAATGGATATATCTCATATTAGAATGCAATACTTATGTTATTTTATCTTATTTTGCATGTTTGATGATCGTTGGTGATTTGACTGCCGGAGCCCGGAATCAGCTGGAAAAAGCACCGTCAAGATACTGAACTTCTGCAACTCCAAAAATTCCGCAAAAATTCAGAGATTATTATTTCGCCAGAAGATGAGGGGAGCCAGAAGGGCGACCACAGGGGGGCCACAGGGTGCCCAGATGCCACCCAGGCACGGCCCCACCCTTATGCTCACAATGAAGACGACTCTCTAAGGTATGATCAATCTTATCGCTGGTAATATATATTGTTTGTATCTCTCAACACTTATGTTTGCTATAAAACCTTGCTAGCCTAAAGCCCTGCACTGAGAGGGAATGCTTCTCGTGCATCCAAAACCTTGAGCCAAAACCTTCCAATGTGTCAATCATAACTTCCTACTCGTGGTATTTAATATCCACTCTAAGCAAATTTGTTGTGTGCTACCTTTAAACCTTCAAAATACTCCAATTTGTGTCTCTGTTTTTAACTCATGAGGAAGTAGTAAGGAAGTTTGTTATATCCTGTGTCAAGCAAGGTTATTTCTCCCCTTTCACCTGGTGAGCGTAGATTATGTGCTCACTTAAATTTGCCAAGAGATGGCCAAGGGTTCCCAACCCGCAAAATATAAATTCAACATCATTAATCTCTCCTTCACATATTGTACCTGAGAAATCAGTCAAATAGTGGCTAGTGATAGACAAAGGAGAAAGAGGAATGTTCGCATTCCTCTATGGGAGCCACTCTCACAAGTCTAAAGCCTTGCTTGGTACGGGGGACTAATGGATTTCTTTGCTACAGATTCGTTGACGAAGACATGCACCGCTCAAAATCATTTTATACCTTCTCTTTTAAAAATTGAAAAGGTCTAGTGCACGACTAATCCCTGCTTCCCTCTACGAATAGCCAATATTTTACTTTTATGTTGGGTCAGTTCACCTATTCTTTCTATTCTTTATTAGTAAAACAAATGGTGTTGAGTTGAGATACAATCAATTATATTTCAGCAATATGTTTGATCATGTTTTATTGCAGTTGACAGTACCATTGTGGTAAATAAATTGAAAGTTGAGATTTGCTAAACAATCATCTTCCTCGTACGGTATTTATATTTTTATTGCAAGAATCTAAGTCTTGGAAGTTTCCAATGATGCATAGTGTCTTTGATAATTGAACTTGTGATATCTGCTAAATAATAGCTCTTATGTATAGATTCTCCTTGAAAGATAAGTTTGATATGTTAGATGTTCTCTGACCAAGAACACAGTTTTCCATTGCTCAATTATGTTTTTCTTTGTGCACCTCTATATGTGATTGAATCATCACTTGTTCTATAAGTTTGATATGAGAAAGAGTTGATGTGTAGAATGAGTGTGTGCTTGTTTGGTAAATACGGATGCTTCTTGTCCGTATCATTATTATCGACACTTCACTCCATAAAACTGTGGTCATGTTTACCACAATGATACTGTCAACTGCAACAAAACAAACATATTGCTCAATTTTTTTTGAAACCTATAACAGTAGGAAAGGCTCCTACTGCTTTAATGCATTATAAGGCACCCTAAGGGGTGAAATATTTATAGCTTTACATGACAGCCAATTTAGGCCAGGAAAAAAGGAGAATTACAAGTTTTTGACAATATAATGAATGATAGGGTGTATATCCTCTTTCGTCCTATGAACCAAGAGCAAGAAATCCTCCTTGAATCTTGCATCCCAGGAGCTCAGGTCAGGACTGATGGCGTTAAAATACAGATTATTCCTTTGTTTCCCTATGTTCCAGGTGGCAATAGCGAAAGCATCCATGAACATTCCTCTGGTCCAATTTGTTTTTGCATATGAAACTAATTGGAGTCAATCTGCTTGCAAATGATTGGGAAAGCTCATTCCTAGCTTGGCCTAGCAGTCCTTGCTAAAGGGGCAATGGAAGAACAAGTGCTCCACAGTCTCCTCCACACCATCAGCGCACACAGTGCAATTGAAAGTATTACCAACATTATAATGTCTCCTCCTCAGCATATTCCTGGTGTTCAACTTGTCATGTAGAAGTAACCAACAGAAGAATTTTATTTTAGGTACACACTTTGCTTTCCAGAGCCATCCAAAGGTCTCATGAGGAGTGATATCTCTGAAGCAGAACTGGTAAAACTATCTGGATGAGAATTTCTGGGAACCCCACAAATAGGACCACTGGTCATGAACATCAGCATTAAGATCAACAGTAATAGTAGCAATCTGCAACATTCTTAGTTCATCCAGATCTTGAGGGGATAGAGGAAGTGCAAAGTTTGCAGCCAGAGAATCTGCTGAAAGAAAATCTCTTGCTGACACATCTTCATCCAAGCAAAATGAATAGGCCCTAGGAAATAAATTAGCAGCAATATCCTCTCCCCATAAATATTTCCATTGCACAATTGAGGTACCAGAACCAATCTTACACATTGTGATTCCTCTGAAAACTGGTAGGAGCTTTAAGACATCCTTCCACCAGAAGGAACCACTACTGTCTACTGCATGAGGGATCTTATTCTCATAATAGGCATTCCAGATGAGCTTAACCCAAGGTGTGTCTGAACTATTGTAGAATTTTTCTAGATATTTCAACAAAAAGGCCTCATTCTGAACCTTCAGATTTAGAACACCCATCCCACCTTTCTTCTTTGGTCTGTGATACGTCCCAGACGTATCGATAATTTTTTATGTTCCATGCTTGATTATATATGGGGAAGTTTCTCGGAATCATCTGAAAATTTACGTGAATTACTTTCACGAAGGAACAAAGACGGAGCGAGGAGGGGAGCTGCAGGGGGGCCCCATAGCCCCCAGACGCCACCCACCTGGGAGACTCCGTCGCCTCCTCGAGTCGCCCTTTCGCCTATAAATTTTCTTCGACGCGGAAACCCTCGATACCCGATCATATTTTCCAGAAAACATCAGAGGTCGCCGCCGTCGCCAACCCTAGATCGGGAGGGTTCTGAAGCTCTTCCTGGCACCCTGCCGGAAGGGGAGATTGTCACCGGAGGCATGTACACCACCATGCCTGCCTCCGGAGTGATGCGTGTGTAGTCCACCATGGGACTACGGGTGCATGGTACTAGCTAGATGGTTGTCTCTTCTCCTTGTACTCCATTGCTTGGATCTTGTGAGCTGCCTATCATGATCAAGATCATATTATCTGTAACTGCTACATGATGTGTTCGCATGGATCCGATGAATTGTGGAAATCATTACTCTTGTTCATCTATGTGTTATGTTTTATCTATGATCTTGCATGCTCTCCGATGCTAGTGGATGCTTTGGCCAAGTAATTGTTAGTATCTTCAGAGAGGGTATTTATGCTAGATAGTAGGTTCATGCCTCTTTTTGTGTGAGCTCGAGTTGACAGAAACGTTTAGACTAAAGATGTGATGTTGCTACTAGGGAGAAAACAACGGTGTTATTTACATTTCTTATATTATGCACATTGCTTATTGCAATGATCTGTTGCTTGCAACATAATACTTCTGGGTGACATTCTGGATAGCGATCTCAGGGGTGGATTATTAGTCATAGAGGCAGTTGGATAACGGTCTATGTATTTTGACGTAATACCCATATTAGATGAAACGGTGAACTATATTGTTTTATGGTACCATTGTTTTGCGCCCACAATTCTGTCAATTGCCATGCTGTAATTTGTTTACCCATCATGTGTATCTTTTGGAGAGACACCACTAGTTATCTGTGGACCCCGGTCCTACTTTCCTACACTGTTTACAACCATTTTGCTAGTTTTCCATTCTCATTTGCTCGCTGGTCCTATTTCACTTTCATCATATTTTACATCTGCACATTTAATTCTTTGTGTTCAGCAAGCCGGAGAGATTGACAACCTCTCTGTTTCATTGGGGCAGAGTAGTTTGTTTGTGATTGTGTGTAGGTCCACGTCAACACGCCAAGAAGACTTCTGGAACTACCAAGTCTCCCAGCAACAACTCTTTTTCTGGCGCCGTTGATACCTAGCAAGCTTTCTCCAAGTCCTACTGGTTCGATAACCTTGGTTTTGTAATCAAGGGAAACTACTGCTTTGCTGGATCATACCTTCCTCTTGGGTTCCCCAGCGAACGTGTGATCCATGTCATCAGTCTGCATACCTTATCCCATGCAATTAAGGGGTTACAGTGCTCTCCATCCTCTGCCTTCTTGTTCCAAAGGCAGTGTCTTCTGATCTTGTCAATGTGGTCAAGAATTTTAGTGGGCAACTTCAGGGAACTAATTGAAAAGGTGGCAATGGATGTCAGGAGAGAGTTAATGACAGATGTTCTACCACTATAGGACATCATCATAAAATTTGCAGTCAGGCTCCTCTCAATTCTGTCAACCAAAGGCATTAGGTCCTGAACAGTGGGTCTAGTGGTGCCCAGTGGCAGGCCTAAATATGTAAAAGGCATCTTCCCAATATCACAGCCTATCAAGGCATCAGTGCTCTGAGCAGCTTGATCAGATAAATTAATGGGAATCATGACAAACTTGTGATAGTTGATGTGGAGACCAGTAGACTGTGCATATGTGTCCAGGATATTTTTCATAACTGTGATCTGATCTGGGCAAGCAGGCATAATGACAATCGTATCATCAGCATACTGGACAACAGGAAAGTCCATTTGGAAATCCGGGAGAGAAAGGTGCTTGAAAGAGATTATCCCTGAAAGCTTTATTAATGGTAGATTGCAAAAGATCAGCTGCTAACACAAAGATGAGGGGAGAGAGAGGATCACCCTGTCTCACACCCCTTCTATAATGGAATTGCCTACCAGGTACTCCATTTAGCAGCACTGCAAACATCCAAGAACTGAAAATCATCTCAATCCATGCCAGCCATTTCTCATCAAACCCCATCTGCTTCATGATTTTAAGCATAGCAGCATGGTCCATTGTATCAAAAGCTTTAGCAAAGTCAAGTTTAAGAATAATAATTTCTTTCCTGGATGCTTCACACTGATGAATAAACTCAAAAGCCCATGCAATGCAATCTGTGATTGTCCTCCCTTTCAGGAAACCGTACTGGTTTTTTATGGACAATCTTGAGGACCACCCTCTGCAATATGTTAGCTAGCAACTTGGTGATCAATTTGAGACAACAATTGAGCAGAGTAATTGGCCTATAATCATTGACAGTCTCAGGAGAATCCACCATTGGGATTAAACTAATAAAATCTGAGTTAATGCTTTCCAAATTCAGACTACCAGCATGAAAATCATTACATAACTGATAAATATCCTCCTTAATAATATACCAACATGATTTTAGAAATTGCCCATTGATGCCATCAGGGCCTGGTGCTTTATCATTGGGCATCTCCCTAACCACATCATCAATTTCCTTTGTGGTGAAAGGTACTGTCAAGCACTCCAGTCCTTCTACAGGGTTGATAAGCTCTTCCAAATTGAATCCCATGGCAGGGCTATGAGCTGTGCCTAGCCTCTCCTTGAAAGCATCATATAAAACAATTTCTTTGTCTGCATGAGAAGAAACCTGGGAACCATTAGGAAGAAGAAGCTGAGCAATAGAGTTCCTTCTGTATCTGTCAATGGCCACTGAGTGAAAAAAAATAGTATTCTCATCTCCAAATTTAGTCCACCTAATGGTGCACCTTTTTTTCCAATACTCCCTCTAAAAATCTAGCAATTTTAGAAGGTGAGCTCTTATAATTTTCCTGAAATTCCCCTCAGGTACAGATAATCCTCTTCTATCTTCAATATTATCCAGCTCTAGCAGGGCCTTATTACAATTTTCAATGCAAACGGAAAGCTTGGAAATATGTCTGCTCCAGAACTTAAGATCATACCATAGCCTTTTAAATTTAGCATTTATATTCGCAGCACTATTTGCCTTATGAGGTGGTTTAGACCAGCTAGCAGCAACGGTATCCAGAAACCCAGAATGGCTAGTCCAATAATTTTCAAATCTGAAAAGTTTACATGCTGGAATATTTTTTTGGATTGAGACAACATAGGGGGTATGGTCAGAGGTAGGTTTTCCCAAAGGATTGAGAGTAGTGGCAGGATATGTTGTTGACCAATGCAAAGTAGTGAAAAGCAAATCTAACTGGACCAACAAAGGGTCTTGCTGCATGTTACTCCAAGTAAAGTTTCTCCCCTTGATTGGAATTTCAGTTAGATTTTGTTGTCTGATAATATCATTAAATGTTAGCATATCATCAACACTTCCTCCTGGTTTATTTCTATTGTCAGGAGATCTAATAAAATTAAAATCTCCCACAAGAGTCAGTCTTCATCATCCGGCACAGATAGATCATACAACCAGTCCACAAATTCCTTTCTCAAATCTCCAGTACAAGGCCCATAAATATTCATTAGTGTCCAGGAGTAGGAGTCATGTTTAGAAGTGAAGTGCACTGATAAAGCAAAGGGTTGACAATGCATAGCTAGCCCAGAAAAAAACGAACTATTCCAAATAATGATAAGGCCACCAGAAGCCCCATTAGATGGAACATACACAAAATCATCAAACTCCTTTGGGTAGCAAGATTTAATAAAATCCAAATAATAATGGGACTTCTTAGTTTCTCGCAGACACACAATGGCACAACCACTAGTTTTGATATCATTAAACAAAGCCAGTTGCTTTTAAACCTCTAATGTTCCAGCACAAAATAAGCCACTTCCTTAAATAATTCATTACAATAAAGAGGTATTAAGCTGATTCTTCTTAATACCTCCTGGAGCCTGGCCAGGAGATTCTTGGGGGAAACCTCCTCAGGAGCTACACCAAAAAGGTTAACTCCAATATGCTGCAGAAGCTGGATAGGAGTAGGTGGAGGTGGAGGCAGGTCTTCGGTATGATCCTTTGGCACCAGAGCAACAGCAGTAACCTCTTCATCAACAATTCTAGGAGTTCTTCTGGCCTTCACCTTGGACTTTTTCTCCTTCACATCAGAAACAGTTGGCACCTTAAACCCATTGAATTTGTTGGATCTATTGCTCCTCCTGACCTGTGTTGTCACCTGAGGGACAAAAGAAACCTTCTTTGATTTAGAGGATTTACTAGGTGTGAACCCACCTTTCTTAGCTTGAAGGATAGCCAGCTCTAAGCAATTAGTTGTTGGCACATCAGAAGAGGAGCAAAGGCTAGCCACTTTCTTAGGGGGCTGATTAAATAGGACAGCAGCAGGGGCAGTTCGTTTCCCAGCCTGTACAGAAACAAAAGAAAAAGAATTCACCATCGGCTGCTTAAAGTCAAGTGGGCTTGGAGTCAAGGCCTTAGTGAAGAGGCCACCAATCATAGAGAGTTGGGCCACAGTTCCATCCAGAAAAGGAGTTAGGCCCACCTTGAATGCTTGCAAAAAGTGCACACTATCAATTTCTGCAGCAGAAAATGACACATCAAAGAGCTTAGGAGCAGAAAATGATTCCAGAGCCTGAGAATTAGCATGGTAAACATTGCCAACGACGACAGTAAATACAACCATCTCCCCAGCAGACTCAGGACTGCTCACAGATTCATGCCAAGCTTGCATAGGGCTTGTCTTGCATGTTAGAAGCCAGAGGAGGGATCCCTGCCTCAAAAGAAACTCCCTGTTTAGCAAGCACATCCTGAAAATTCATCAAGGGTGGGTTAACCAGTTCAATCTCCATGGGTTGTTCCTCTATTGCATGCACAAGAATTTGCTGCTGATGACCCTAGTGCTAGTGCTGTCCATTGTTTGCATTGTGTGCGTTGTTCAAGTGAATCCAAGCTGTCAACTGCTGCTGATAGATCTCTTCTGCAGTTGCTTCTGGCCCATATATAGGATGGGGGTTACCATTGGCTGGTTCTGGGTCCTCAGCTAGTGGAGGTACATCTGGAAGATTGGCATTCCAGTCTGAACTCCTTAGCATATAAACAAGAATCAACCAGGAATGCTGTGGACCCCCTAACTACCTCATAACCAAGCTTCTAGGCACAAACTTAGGATGCACAACCCAGACCTTTGCCAGCAGATCCTTCATGTTCCCTCTTTGATGGTGTCAGATTGACAGCAAACCGAAATCCTCCACTGCCTTGTTCACATAAGTGCTGGTCTGATAATCCATCGGAAAGCCAAGGAACAAAATCCACATCTCCCTACCAAATGATGTCAACCTCATGTTTCTAGCTCTATCATGTCGCACAAAGGTGATTGTGGTGTCCTCATCAAGTTCAAAGGTCAAACTAATAACCGTGTCAGTTGCTAGGGTATCAACCAGCTTAAATACCCCAATCCCAAAGGGGTGATCATCAAAATCTCGAACCACAAAGCCAGCCTCCACAATCAAATCTCTAATCTCATTACGCATCGCCTCTCTGAGCTGAATCCGAATAAAGCGGTTGGGTTCAGTGATTACCACATTGCCATTGTGAAGCGGAGGCACCGGCGGAACGACGAGGTCTGTGCGCACCTTTCTATCAGCTGGACCGTGCTCGATCGTCATGCCGTCAGGGCGAAATGGCAGCGGATTGACAGGGAAGTTCGCCATTGCTTCAGATCCTTCTTCAGTCTTTTCAGCTTCAGTCGCCTTCGCGTCGCCGTAGGGTTGCACTATAGCTTGGGGAACAGGCGGAGAGGGAGATGAAGCGGGCAGGGGAACTGATGACGGAATTGATGAGAGTGTTCCTCCCTCAACTACGCCAACAAGCACTCTTGATACCCTGAAAGGAAAATAATATATATGGGATAGGTTGAGCCTCCAAGTGCAGAGTATGTAGAAGTTGTGGAAGTCTTTTCCCCACGAGGGTGACTCGAGGGTTTAATATCGAACTCTCAGGGAATCAAAAGTGGGGATTTTATCTCCTTGTCCTTCTCTAGATTTCCTGCAAACAAAGTAAATTGCTTTGAGCCCTCAACCTCACCAAGTGGTTGTCAAGCACAAGGTGTGAGAATGATATTAATATAATAATGAATGCAAAACAGTAAATAAATATGCAATGGTGGTAACTAGTAGTGCAAGGATGATAGTAATGATGATGGATGATATTTTTGGGGTTTTTATATGTGTATGCAATGAATAAAAGTGTTTTTGTATTTTCTGATTTTAAAATGGCTGAATGTAGAAAATCATTAAAAGTGGTTCGAAAGTTGTTTCTTATGATTAAAATTGGACCGGGGTTCATGGTTTCACACATGCACTCTCTCTTTAATATAGTGTGGCAAATAAGTAGACATAGGATTAACATATGAGATTGCAAACAAGTTTAATGACATGTTACTATTTATATGGGCATCACGTCCTAACATAAAGACCTTTTGATTATTAGTCTCACTTATACTCCACCAAGATGCGAACTAAATTATACACCTCAGTAATTAAGATGACTCAGAGTATAGCTTTAAGATTAATGACATGAAGTAAAAATAAGAACATGCTGGATCTAGTCATAGGTAGAGGCTTGTCACTCCTCATACCTTGCAACATGGTATTTTGGTTTATCCCTAGTGAGGCAACAAAGTAAGGTAAACACCCAATGGATCGTGATGTTAAGTTGTCAGCTTATCACATCACCACCCCCGTTACTCCAACTAATGCACACGTTCCCCCTCACACGCTGGTAGGATCGACTACCCTACCCGGTCTAGGACGGAGGTTATAGGGAAAGGAGGAGACGGAGAGCTGGGGAAGGCGAGGACGGCGGCGGCGCTGGGGAGCCGTCGTGCGAGCTAGGAGAGGCGGCGGCGACAGAGGAAGGCGGCGGCTAGGGCTAGGATCCGACTCCTTGAGGAGTCGGGCAACAAATATTATGTTTATTGCTTAATTTCTGAAATCCGATTACAACTCTATTATATAATGGAAATAGATAATTGGGCTAAGCCCCTAACTAGGCCTGGCCGGTGGGCCTACGGCGGTGGTAGACTAGGCCGGTCATAACACCTCTCCCCGCCTGCGCAAACAGCTCGTCCTCGAGCTGGTAATCTGGATAGTGCTGCTGGAACTCGGCACGCGGCTCCCATGTGGCCTCCTCCTCTGGAAGACCCTCCCACTGCACCAACAAGTGCCAGACATCGCGACGCAGCTGAGCGCGCAGCACCTTGGCCGGACTGGGAAGCAGGCGACCATCGACTGTCGGAGGTAGCGGCGGCGTGATGGTCGGTGGCGTTCCACGATAGGGCTTGAGCAGCCCCACATGGAAGACGTCGTGGATGCGCGCCCCGGCTAGCAGCTGAAGACGATAAGCCAGGGTCCCAACACGCTCCAAGATGATGAAGGGTCCGGCGTAGCGAGGACCGAGCTTGCGCCTAGCTCGTGGATCCAAGGACTAGTGTGACCGGTGCAAGAGACGCAGCCACACCCAATCCCCCACCGCATACTCCACATTGCGATGGTGGCCATCATAGTAGTGCTTGGCGATCTGCTGGGCCTGAACTAGACGCTGCCACACCTCGGCAAGCATCTCATCATGGGTACAAAGGAGCTCGCCAGCCACCTCCGTCCGTGCAGCCGCCGGACCAACCGGCAGGATAGGCGGTGGCGGCCGGCCGTAAACCACCTCAAATGGCGTGGCACGTAGGGCGGAGTGGTAGGAGGTGTTGTAGCAATACTCCGCCCACGAGAGCCAATCCACCCAAGCACGAGGACGATCACCTGTAACATAGCGCAAATACATGGCGATCACCTTGTTGACCACCTCGGATTGGCCGTCCGTCTGAGGATGGAACGCCGTGCTGAACCGAAGCTTGACCCCCGCCATGCGAAAGAGGTCACGCCAGACGTGTCCCGTGAACACCGGGTCCCGATCACAGACAATCGAGGAGGGAAACCCGTGCAAACGGACAATGCCGTCGAAGAACGCGCGGGCCACCGAGACGGCGGTGTAGGGGTGGCCGAGCGCGATGAAGTGGGCGTACTTGGAGAAGCGGTCGACCACCGTGAGGATGACGGACTTGCCACCCACCTTAGGGAGGCCCTCAATGAAGTCCATGGAGATGTCGGCCCACACCTGCGAGGGCACGTCAAGCGGCTGTAACATGCCAGCCGGTCGTAGGGTCTCCGTCTTGTTGCGCTGACATGTCTCGCAGGAACGCACCCAATCCTGGACCATGGCGCGATCCCCGGGGATGTAGAAGTCGGCGCGAAGACGATGGAGTGTCTTTTGGACACCCTCATGGCCTGCCGAATGAGCCATTAGCAGCACCTAGTGACGGAGATCGTCGTGGTCGGGCACAAACACCCGGCGCCCATGGAGCAGCAGGCCATCGACCCAGCGCCACGGGTCGTCGAGTTCGCCCCCGTCAAGCTGCTGCCGCAACAGCTGGGCATCCGGCGCGGTCGCGGTGGCCTGACAGATGAGGTCAAAGAGGGCGAAGGAGGGGCCCGAGCGGATGCACATGAGCCGCCCCTCAGTGGCGACGTTGGCGGGGGCGGCCTCCGCAGAGGCGGCTGGGGAGTCGCGGCGTGAGAGGGCGTCGGCCACGGTGTTGAGACGCCCAGGGCGATACTCAACCGTGAAGTCGAAGTCGAAGAGCTTGCTGATCCACTGATGTTGTGGCACCGTCGACAAGCGCTGGTCCAGGAGGAACTTGAGGCTGTAGTGGTCGGTTCGGACGCAGAACGAGCGACCCCACAGATATGGCCGCCAATGCCGCACAGCCTGGACCAAGCTGATCAGCTCCTGCTCGTACGCTGCGAGCTTGAGGTGACGAGAAGCGAACGGACAGCTGAAGTAGGCCAGCGGCCCGGCGCCCTGGTGCAGGACGGCGCCGAACCCCGTGCCCGACGCGTCGCAGTCCACGATGAACGGCCGGTCGAAGTCCGGCATCTGCAACACGGGGCCCGTCGTGAGGGCCCCCTTCAGGGCCTCGAACGCCGCGGTAGCCTCCTCATCCCAGGCGAAGGCATCGCGACGAAGAAGGCGCGTGAGTGGCGAGGCGATGAGGCCGAAGTCCCGGATGAACTTCCGGTAGTACCCGGCGAGGCCCAAGAAACCACGGAGGGCACGCGGAGAGTGCTGCGTCGGCCAGGCCGCGACAGCCGCGACCTTGTCCGCGTCCATGGCGACGCCGTCGGCGGTGATGACGTGGCCGAGGTAGGCCACAGAGGTCGTCCCGAACGAGCACTTCGAGCGCTTAAGGTGGAGGCGATGCGCTCGAAGCTCGTTGAAGATGATGGAGATGTGCTGGAGGTGCTCGGCCCACGACGTGCTGTAGATAAGTATGTCATCAAAAAATACAAGCACAAACCGGCGAAGGTACGGACGGAGGACGTCGTTCATGAGGGCCTGAAATGTCGCCGGCGCGTTGGTGAGGCCGAAAGGCATCACCACGAACTCAAAGTGGCCATGGTGTGTCCGGAACGCCGTCTTGGCGATGTCCTCCGGGTGCATGCACACCTAGTGATAGCCCGACCGTAGATCGAGCTTGGTGAAGAACCGCGCCCCGTGGAGCTCGTCGAAAAGCTCGTCGACCACCGGGATTGGAAACTTGTCCTTGAGTGTTAGGGCGTTGAGGGCGCGGTAGTCGATGCAGAAACGCCACGTGCCGTCCGATTTACGAACAAGCAACACCGGCGCCGAGAATGGCGACATGGAGATCCTGATGATGCCCGCAGCAAGCATGAGCGCGCACTGGCGCTCCAACTCGTCCTTCTGCAGCTGAGGGTAGCGGTATGGGCGCACCGCGACGGGCGCCGATCCCGGCAGGAGGTGGACGCGGTGATCGCACACTCGCGGGGGCGGCAGCCCTTGCGGCTCCTCGAAGATATCGCCGTGCTGCTGCAGGAGGTGGGTGAGCAGGGGGTGCTCGGTGTCGTCGTCCCCGGAGATGAGCTGCAGCTGAGGCACTGGAGTGGCGCCTCCGATGCCCTCCCAACGGATGCGGCGTCCCTGGCGCCAGAACGTCATTGTTAGGGCGTCGAAGTCCCAAAGTATGGGGCCAAGCGTCCGAAGAAAATCGACGCTGAGAATGAAGTCAAAGCACCCCAAGTCAATGCCGGCGCATGTGATGGTGAAGTGCTCGTCGCCGATGGAGAGGGGCACGTGCTGCGCCAAGCCGTGGCAGTGGAGGCGGTCACCGTTGGCTACGGTCACGCGTAGGTGGTCTCCCCCGGTCGGCTGGAGGGCGAGGCGGCGCATGGTCTCGGCAGGTAGGAAGTTATGAGTGGAGCCCGTGTCCAACAGTGCCACCAGCGTCTCGCCGTGAATCGTCACCGGCAGGAGCATCGTGCGCTCGTGGCGGAGGCCGGCCAGTGCGTGAAGCGAGACGACGAACGCCTTGCCGTCTGCGGGGGCCGGCTCGGCCGGTTCCCGTGCGTCGGCCACCACGGGTGGCTCGACCACGTCGTCCGCGGCGACCGTCTCGAGATAGAAGAGGCGCGGGCACATGTGGCTGGGCGTATACGGCTCGTCGCAGTTGAAGCAAAGTCCGAGGCGGCGACGCTCGAGCTGCTCCGCCAGAGTGAGGCGGCGGAAGGTGCGAGTAGCCGTGGGAGCGGGGTTCGCGGGGCCGGCCGGAGCGGGGCGGGTGGCGGGCGCGGCCGTCGGGGGTGGACGAGTGGTACGACCGCCACGGGCCGGGGTCGTCGGCTGTGCTTCCTGCGCACGACACTCGTAGGCACGTGCGTAGTGCATCGCCGTCTGGAGGTCCTGCGGTGCCTGGAGCTCCACGTCCATGCGGATGTGGTCGGGGAGGCCGCCGATGAAGAGCTCGGCGCGCTGCCATCCCGTCACCCCGGGCGCATGGCACGCGAGGGCCTGGAAGCGTTCGGCGAAGTCCTGCACCGTGGTGGTGAAGGGTAGACGCCCGAGCTCCGCGAGACGACTGCCGCGAATCGGTGGCCCGAAGCGGAGGAGGCAGAGCTCGCGGAAGCGATCCCATGGGGGCATGCCGCCCTCGTCCTGCTCAAGGGAATAGTACCATGTCTGGGCGGCGCCCCGGAGGTGGTACGAGGCGAGCCACGTCCGGTCGGATGCGAGGGTACGCTGCCCGCGGAAGAACTGCTCGCACTGGTTTAGCCAGTTGAGCGGGTCCCCCACGCCGTCGTACGTGGCGAACTCAATCTTGGCATAGCGCGGGGGTGTCGGTGCTGCGGCGCCGTGGCCCGGAGAATCCGCACGGCCGGTGTAGGTCTCCGTGAAGCGGTTGTAGGCCGGCTGCGGAAAGGAGGGCAGGGACGGCTCCCCGGCGGTTGTGTAGACGGGGCAGGCAGCGACGCCCGCGTGTAGCTTGAGGAGGCGTCGGTGGCCGTCAACCACGCCGGTAGGGGCGACGGCGACGGTGGGAACGGCACCTGCTGGATGGGGACGCCTTGGGGGACGGTGCTGGGGACCGGCTGCCATGGCGTCCACGGCAATGAGGCGGTCGGCACCGGGGCGGACACGCCCTGGAGAGGCTGAAACGTGGAGGGCGCGGGCAGCGCGGAAGCGGCTGGTGATGGCGGCGGGTCGGGGCCCCGCGGCCCCTGCAGGAAGAGGCGGATGCCGTGTACCGTGGTGGCGAGATCGCGGATGGCGTTGGAGACCTCCTGCTGCGAGAGCAGGGGGGCGGCGGCGGTGGTGGCGTCCGCCATTGAGGCCGCGACGCCCGTGGAGGGCGGCGGCTGCGTTTGGAGCGGCGGTGAGGTGGAGGGTGGGGACGGCGGTGAGGTGGTGGTGATCGGAGAAGACGATATGACCGAACAAGGACAATCTGATACCAAATTGGTAGGATCGACTACCCTACCCGGTCTAGGACGGAGGTTATAGGGAAAGGAGGAGACGGAGAGCTGGGGAAGGCGAGGACGGCGGCGGCGCTAGGGAGCCGTCGTGCGAGCTAGGAGAGGCGGCGGCGACAGAGGAAGGCGGCGGCTAGGGCTAGGATCCGACTCCTTGAGGAGTCGGGCAACAAATATTATGTTTATTGCTTAATTTCTGAAATCCGATTACAACTCTATTATATAATGGAAATAGATAATTGGGCTAAGCCCCTAACTAGGCCTGGCCGGTGGGCCTACGGCGGTGGTAGACTAGGCCGGTCATAACACACGCTCTCATAAACATGCTTGATCAAAACAAGGATACAAGAACGGGGTACATAATATGCATATACTTTCATAACTGAAATAAACATTGCAATCTCAACATATATTAACTCATAGAAAGATCCACCACAAAGGTAATACAACGATGACCGTAATCATGTTTAGCAGCTCATACGGTGCTAATTAGTGAAGCTCAAGAGAGAGAGATACATATGCTACTGCCACAAACCCATAGTACAGAGGTGGACTACTCCCTCTTCATCATGGAGACGGTGGAGATGTCGATGGAGAAGAAGGAAACCTCTCCGGCAGCGCTCCGCCGGAGTTTCCCCCCTCCAATCTGCAGCCTCCTGGTCTCTGTTTCTTGTTTCTCTGGTGTGGCAGCTCTCCCTTCGAAGAACGTCGGGGGGGGCTCTTTATATAGGCGTTTTTAGGTCACAAGGATGCTTCAGGGCGAAGGATCGACGCAAACGGGGCCACGAGGGCCAAAAGAGGTGGGCCCATGCGGCCCCTGTACCTGGCCACGTGGGGCACCCCCTTTTGCCCCTCCGGCCTCCGTTCGATTGCTTCTTTCGCTCCTAGGTCTTCCTCCTTCCAAAATAATGATCCCCGTATATTTATAGCTCATTATGACGTCGTTAAGGCCCTGAAAAAAAGGAAAGAAATAGGGGTTTTCTGCCTGCGCAGGATTAATTCCATAAAAAAAGGAAATCATCATTAATTACCAAAAATCATTAAATAAAACTAATATACCCCTTATATGATGCAAATATGAATGGAAAACAAGTGTTATAGTGCAAAGTTCATGTATGCATTTTACATGCATCAGGAACATAATCACTCGAAATAAGGGGAAAAACCGCAGCTTCCTTTTTCTGCTTAACTACCCAGATTTTGCGGTCCTTAACTTTCGTACGAGAAGCAGAGCCAAGGTCCAGCATCAAAGCCCAAAGACCGGCCCATTAGTCAATTTCACCAATTGCTGGCAATGCAGACACTTGCGGCCCAAAATCTGGCACCCATCACACCCTCCTAGATAGTTCGGACGGACGTGATCATGAAGTCCACACTTGCTGCAGCGGCCCAAGAATTCAAAAACCAAATCAGTGGGCGGGAGATCCGGGAGGTTTAACACCCGCATTATATCCTTCTCCGAATAACAAGCTTTCCTAAGATCTTGGATGTGCTCAAGAGTTTCTGTTGGTAAATTGGCGCAAAATTTGTGCATGAATTTATCCCCAACAAAAACTTGGTTGACCGGAGAGGATGACTCCAGAGAAACCGGATCACGAAATGCCGAAAATAACCCCTTTCTCAATTCATCGAGAAGCTGGAATATCCACCGTTGCGGATCTTGGAAAGAATTAGCCAAATTTCAAATTTGAATGAGAATCCAAAACCCGAGGAAAGTTGGATTGAACCAAACCAAATCTTGACAGTTCTGCTGCTGAAGAAGAATAATCATTTTGTGCACTTGAACGCAAAAAGTCCAAATTTGGACGAATGCGCATTGGGCTTCATTGTGCAACCGCAAGATCTTGCTCATTTGAATGCCAACCATGCTCCTCATTGAGAAAACCAGAGGTAGAGGGTAGATCACCTCGAAACAGAGCGAAATGGCAAACAAAATCCGGCCAAATACGATCCTTAAGGCCATAGATGAAATGCCCAACTTTGCTAGAAGCCAAGGAAAACCGGAATCGACGATCACTCAGTCTGAACACTTTGAAACCCAAACGATCTCCACCAATACAACTTTGTAACGCCAAGCCAACAGATTCTTCAGAAAGCGGGAAGGAAGGCGAAGAGAAAGAGACCACCAGGAAGAATTCCTTTGCAGTAGGGGAAGGGGAGAAGTGAACAGTTGATCCGAACCTGCGACGCACCTGATCTTCAACTGCCAAGCCTGGCAAGAAATCCCAGTGTAAGAGCATCCATGTCGAGAGCAAACTAGAAACCATTGCTAGGGAAAGGGAAGGGCTGCAGTTGTGTGGCGACGGTCGCGGCGGCGGCTAGGAGGGTGGAGAGTAGACCTGGCCATTTCTCGGGCCGGGCCAGGCTCAGGCCGGGCTTAGAAAAAGCTCGGTGCAGAAAATCTACGCCCGAGCCCGGCCCGGCCCGACTGTCGGGCCGTAGAAATCGGGTCCGAGCTCGGCCCGGCCCGACCAAAGCCCGACTAGGCCCGACCAGGCCGGCCCGATCACAGCTAAATTTCTGTTTTCCTTAAGCCCGAGCCCGGCCCGGCCCGACCGTCGGGCCCGAAATACAGGCCCGAGCCCAGCCTGATGGCACAACCGGGCCGGGCCGGGTCGGGATTTTTTGGGCCGGGCCGGGCTGCCCATGGTCAGCACTAGTGGAGAGCGACATCGTGTAGGTTCAGAGTTTTCTTCTCCTATTGCTAAAATATAATTGATTGTATCTCAACTCAACACCAT
Source organism: Puccinellia tenuiflora (assembly GCA_012064385.1). Lineage (NCBI taxonomy): Eukaryota > Viridiplantae > Streptophyta > Magnoliopsida > Poales > Poaceae > Puccinellia > Puccinellia tenuiflora. Next base: position 801,378 of record QRDG01000298.1, on the reverse strand, counting down.
TTATTTTACTAATAAAGAACAGAAAGAATAGGTGAACTGACTCAACATAAAAGTAAAATATTGGCCCTTCGCAGAGGGAAGCAGGGATTAGTCGTGCACTAGAGTTTTTCAATTTTTAAAAGAGAAGGTATAAAATGATTTTGAGCTGTGCATGTCTTCGTCAACGAATCTATAGAAAAGAAATCCATTAGTCCCCCGTACCAAGCAAGGCTTTAGACTTGTGAGAGCGACCCCCATAGAGGAATGAGAACATTCCTCTTTCTCCTTTGTCTATCACTAGCCAATGTTTGACTGATTTCTCAGGTACAATGTGTGAAGGAGATATTAATGATGTTGAATTTATATTTTGCGGGCTGGGAACCCTTGGCCAACTCTCGACAAATTTAATTGAGCACTTAATCCATGCTCACCAGGTGAAAGGGGAAATAACCTTGCTTGACACAGGATATAACAAATTTCCCTACTACTTCCGCATGAGCTAAAAACATAGAAACAAAACAGACTACTTTGAAGGTTTTAAAGATAGCACACGACAAATTTACTTGGAGTGGCTATTAAATACCATGAGTAGGAAGTTATGGTGGACACTTTGGAAGGTTTTGGCTAAAGGTTTTGGATGCACGAGAAGCATTCCCTCCCAGTACAAGGCTTTAGGCTAGCAAGGTTTTATATGAAACATAAGTATTGGGAGATACAAAGAATATATATTACCTGCGATAAGATTGATCATACCATAGAGAGTTGTCTTCCTTGTCAGCATAAAGATTTTTATTCAAGAATATAAAGCTTGGAAACCGACAAATTTGTAAGATATCAAAGATAATTTATTTGCAAGTGAAACTTTCTTCTCTACTCAAGCATCCAAAAATTGTTGCTACTGATCAATGCTATGTTTGCCAACACTCAATAAGATTTTCAAGGTTACACCCAATGTGAGGCCAATACTCTTCCTAAGATATCAAGAGATTACTTGCAATGCTAGAATAAAAAGGTGCATGAAACTAAAAACACAACTTCTCATTAATATTCCGTAACGACAACCACACCAACGGATACAAGGCTAACACGTGATAGGAAGACAACCACTTTGCACACAACTATTTCATATGATAACTTCTCTACTCAGGACATGACACACGACTAAAAGATAAAAAGTAAAAGATAATGATGATATCGAGGCACTCTCCCAAGCTTGGAACAAGCCAAGGGAGTGCCATTACCCAATGATGTCTAGATTACTCCTTTGGCGGTGATGGCGGAACTATAGTAATAGGTGTGAGGAAACATTGCAGCATCCGGCGGATTCTAGTGTTCTCTTCTTGCAGTATTTCCACTTCTTCCCTAAGAACACAGTATTGCTCACAAAACTGATCCGCGACTCTGTGTACTTCAGCAACGGCAGGGATTGAGAGTAGATCAAAGCTTTGCGGCACCGCTCCCTGCGCATTATGAGAGAAATCATGTTGATAGTTAATGGATCCCACAAAAGTGGGGTTGCTTGGCCTTGATGATGATGTAGCCCCACATGTGGACAACACCATGGGCACCACGCCAAATGGCCCAATGACAAGATCAAGAGTCAAGGCTCTTCATGAAAAGGTGACCTCGCTCCTCTCGATGTGTGACCTCAATCTTCCTTCGAATGGTTTGCTACTTCATGCCGGTACCTTGTGCATACTCAGGACCCACCCGGATGATGACCCACAATGGAGTCAAGGAGATGGCCAAGAGAAGATCCAAGAAGATGGACAAGAAGAGGAGGAGCAAGGCGAAGACAGGGTGGCCGGCCTCCCAGCCGGCCTAGGCCGGCCCCAAGACCGGGCTCCCACCCGAGGCGGCCGGCCTCCAAACCGGCCCAGGCCGGTCCCCAGGCCGGGCTCCCACCAGAGGCCGCCGGCCTCCCAGCCGGCCCCGGGCCGATCCCAGGCCGGGCCACACCCCGACGCAGCCGGCCTCCCGGCCGGTCTCCAGGCCGGTCACCCACCAGAGCCGGCCGGCCTCCAGGCCGGCCTAGGCCGCTCCCCAGGCCGGTTTCCCACCCGAGCCAGCCGGCCTCCAGGCCGGCCCCCAGGCCGGTTCCCCACCTTTCCTGCCCCGTTTTGTAATAGACTATAAATAGCTTTCCACTTTCCCCATTCCGAGGTTAGACTGAATTTGAGACTTGTGTGAGCTATGCTCCTCCTCCCTCGTAGCTAGGGTGCCTCGTTGAGGTAGATCTTGTTGTTGCTACTCTTTCACTACGGTGTCTCTAGTAGTGCAAACCAATCTTTCACTGCGGTGATTCTATTGGATCGGTGGACCGGCCGGTAAGAGCAATCGGTTTCAACAAGAGTAAGTTTGGCTTTGATTTTTCGATCCAAAGGCTACCTTTTTGAGGGTTTGTTGTTGGGTGGAGTTCTCAGCAGGATTTTCTAGTTATCCTTGTGTTTTGCCCACGAATCTCCCTCGCTACCCCTCCGTGTTCTTCGTGTTCATCCCCGTTTCCCCTCAAATCCGTGAAGATCGAGCCTAGCCCTACATCATTTGGTATCAAGAGCAAGGATTTCCACGGATTTGGATCGTGTTTCCACCTTTTATTAGCCATTTTTCCACCAAAATTTTTCTTTCCCATACCAATTTCGAAAATTCAAAAAAAAAATAGCCCATATGGATTTCGTTCGATCTTTTGATTTGGTGAGCGATTTGTGGTTTTGATCCACGGATCTCGTGCTTAAGACCTTTTCCTCACTTTCCGTTGGTGTTTTCCGGAGGCCTTTTCCGCTCCAAGTCCAAGCGTGCCGCGCAATTCGTTGCTGGCGGTACTACCGTCCGAACGGCCGGTACTACCGCCCGCAATCGGTCCTACCGCCCGTTCGGCCGGTGCTACCGCCGCACGACTATTCACCGAGTTCATCTTCATGTCGCTTCATCGCTACCTCGACGGCATCAAAGGTATAGCTTCCGACACATCCCTTTCCATTTCGCGAAACTTTTTCTTAGGAGCTAGCTCTTCATAGTGTGAGCATTGCACTAGTGTGAAACCAAGTGACCATATCATCTTCTTGTGAGCATCTAGTTGTAGCGGACTCGGCTCGGGCAAAAGCATAAAGCAAAAGAGAAATAGAAAAGATTCAAAAAAAAAAAGAAAAGCCGAGCCGTGATCCTAGCCATCCCCAAGCTCCAATACCCAATAGAGAAACGGGTTCACTTGTGCAAATCGGGTGCTCCTTTACATACACTTGAGCTAGTTGTCCTTCGAGAGGTGGTCAAAGTTGCTCCTCCCTATAGTCGCACCATCCACGTTTGTCTCCACGTGTGAGTCTCCTTTGTTTCTCGGATTGTGTGGTTAGTCTCTTTTGTTTCTTGATCCTTGTGGTTATCCTCCACTTGTTGCAATAGCCTTTTCGTTGGTTTCGTTTCGATTTCTTGCCACTTTACCATACCTAAGCTCCTCATAAGTGTGTGTGTGTGAGTCGCTTTTGGATCACTAATCAACCAACTCTTACTCTTGTGACACTTTTGTCTCGGAAGGCAGGCCCATTGGTCCAATACTATCAACCAAGGTAAGAGCAGTTATTAGCCACCACATATTCCACATATCACTTGTGTTTGCTTATCATGGCTAGGGAAGAACAAGACGCCGACTTCGGCAAACAAGCAGAGTCCCTTAGGAGGTACATCGACGACAACTTACGCCGCTATGAGGAGCGTCATCATGCCGCGCAACGTGAAAACGCTGAGCGTTTCGCTCAACTACAAGACGCCCAACGCGTGAGCGATGAGCGTTCCATTCGTATCGAGGGGCTGCTTCTCGAAAGACGACACCGGCACTCTTCGAGACCAAGCTCAAGGTCTTCACACCGTTCTGACGCAAGAAGCAAAGCTCCAAGCGACGTTGGTCCAGGTCCACAAAATGGCCGCCATCACCACAAGGTGCCTCATCAACAAGCGAACATGGATCCTCAACAACACCAAGACCAACATCGTCAAGAAGAGCCGCACCCCCAAGCGATCGTACACCATCACCAACATCAAGATCGCCATCGACAAGAAATTCCAATTCCAAATGTTAACTTGGATCCCCCACAGCGCCATGAGGACAATCGACATCATCGTCATGATCTACCTCCACATCGAGCCGCCCGAGTGCCATTGGCTGACAATCATGTTGATATTGAAGATGACGAGGATTATGTTCCACACCACCACCCAAGGCATCGTCACCGAGACCGCCATCGCCACCATGATGATGATGATGATGAGGATGATCACAAGAACCGCTTCAATCCTCCCAAGCTCGTCATTCCTAAGTTCCATGGCACCAACGACCCGGAGGACTACATGGCATGGGAATCCAAGGTCTCCAAGCTATTTCGAGTCTACAAGGTGCCGCAAGACAAACGAGTTGACCTTGCATCCCTCGAGTTCGAAGTCTATGCGCAACTATGGTGGGAACAACTCCAAGCATCCTTTGAAGACCCAATCGACACATGGAATGACATGAAGAAGGAAATGCACAAGCGCTTTGTGCCACATCATTATGCGCGAGATTTGTACAAGAAGCTACAAGAACTCAAGCAAGGTATCAAGACGGTCGACGAGTACTACAAGGAGATGGAGTCCACTCTCTCCCGTGCACACATTGTAGAGTCCGAGGAACAATCAATGGCACGCTTCTTGAACGGCCTCACGTACCCCATCAAGAAGATAGTGGAATTCCAACCTTATGAGAACCTTGTTGAGCTAGTTCATCAAGCCATGAAGGCCGAGCGCCAAGTCGCCGAAGAACTCAAGTATGTCAAGGCCAAGTCCTTCTTCACCACTAGAGCTTCTTCATCAACACAACCCATCACTCAAGTCCAAGCTCAAGGCAATATCAAGAGTCCTACACCGCAAACCACTACAACCTCCAAGAAGACGTCGCCCTCACCCCAAGCCACCAAGTCATATATCACTTGCTACAAGTGTGGAGGTCAAGGGCACAAGTCATTTGAGTGCACCAACAAGAAGGTGATGATCGTCAATGAAAATGGAGACTATGAGTCTATTAGTGAAGATGAGTACCATGCATTGAACAAGGTGGCCACGATGCAAAGCTTGGATGACGACGATGACTACATCTACTGTGATGGTGACCCCAACCCCACTCTAGTTGTCACTCGAGTATTGACTACAATCAACCAAGGTGATGACGCTCAAAGATGCAACTTGTTCCAAACCAAGGCCGGCATCAACGGCAAATCAATCAAGGTAATCATTGATGGTGGGAGTTGTCACAACTTGGCAAGCAAGGAGCTATGTGAGAAACTCAACTTGACGTACAAGAAGCACCCCAATCATTACCATGTGCAATGGCTTAGTGACTCCGGCACCGTGAAGATCCAACACACGGTTCAAGTATCCTTCAAGATTGGCTCTTACGAGGACACGGTGGATTGTGATGTGGTACCCATGTCGGTTTGCCACTTACTTCTTGGCCGTCCTTGGCAATTTGACAAGGCCGCTACTCATGATGGGCGCACCAACTACTATAGCTTCAAATGGAACAATAAGATCCTAGTGCTCCGCCCAATGACTCCAAGCCAAATTATAGCCGACAATGCCAAGACAATTGTAAGAGCGCAAGAAAAACAATCCCCTAGTGAGTTGAGTGGTGAGAGAGCGAGCCACATTCACGTGAGTGAGAGCCACAAGCCAAATATGAGTGAGAAAGGGAAAAGAGTGAGTCCCGGCGTAGTCTTGTTAGCCACCAAAAGTGAGATGAGGGAAGTGAGAGCAAACCCATCCACTTTCCACTTCATGCTCTTATGCAAAGGAGATGGCAAAGACACTAACGACTTAACCCAAGTTCCTCCGTCTATGTTGTCTATCTTGCAGGAATTCAAAGATGTCTTTCCGGATGAGCTTCCTCAAGGACTTCCTCCTCTACGTGGAATCGAGCATCGCATCGATCTCATCCCCGGCGCCCCTCTACCCAATAGAGCGCCATACCGCACCAACCCCGAGGAGACAAAGGAGATCGAGCGCCAAATTCAAGAACTCCTCGCCAAGGGACATGTTCGTGAAAGCTTGAGTCCGTGCGCTGTTCCGGTCATCCTCGTCCCCAAGCAAGACAACACACTCCGAATGTGCATGGATTGCCGTCCCATCAACAATATCACGGTGAGGTATCGACATCCTATCCCACGACTTGATGACATGCTAGATGAGCTTAGTGGTGCCACTATTTTCTCCAAAATTGATTTGAAAAGTGGCTATCACCAAATCCGTATGCATGAAGGAGATGAATGGAAAACCGCATTTAAAACAAAACTTGGTCTTTATGAGTGGCTTGTCATGCCCTTTGGTCTTTCCAATGCTCCTTCAACATTTATGCGTCTTATGAATCACGTCTTGCGCGCTTTCATTGGCAATTTTGTGGTTGTCTACTTTGATGACATCCTTGTTTATAGCAAATCTTTGCATGAACATGTCGACCATGTGAAGCAAGTTTTGTTGGCCCTTCGTAATGCTTCGCTTTTTGCCAACCTCAAGAAATGTACCTTTTGCACCGACAAGCTTGTGTTTTTGGGTTATGTAGTTTCTTCCAACGGGATTGAAGTTGACACCTCTAAGATTGAGGCAATCACAAATTGGCCACCGCCAACTAATCTTGCTCAACTTCGTAGCACCCTTGGTTTGTTTGGGTTTTACCGCCGCTTTGTGAAAGATTTTAGCACAATTGCTTGCCCCTTGAATGAGCTTATCAAAAAGAATGTACCCTTCATTTGGGGCAATGCTCAAGAATCGGCTTTCAATGAACTCAAGAAGAGATTGACCGAAGCTCCTTTACTCGCTTTGCCGGATTTCTCCAAAACCTTTGAACTTGAGTGTGACGCTAGTGGCCTTGGCATCGGTGGCGTCCTCATGCAATGTGGCCGTCCCGTTGCCTATTATAGCGAAAAACTTGATGGTGCTCGCCTAAACTACCCAATCTACAACAAGGAACTCTATGCCTTAGTCCGTGTTTTGGAAGTGTGGCAACACTACCTTTGGCCCAAAGAGTTTGTTATTCATTCCGATCATGAATCTTTGAAATATTTGAAAACCCAAGCCAATTTGAACAAACGGCATGCCAAATGGGTTGAATTCATCGAGTCTTTTCCCTATGTGGTGAAGTACAAAAAAGGCAAGGACAATATAGTTACGGATGCTCTTTCCCGCAAAATGATTTTACTCACCCAACTTGAAATCAACGTTTTGGGCCTTGATGACCTTAAAGAACTCTATGCTTCCGATCCTTTCTTTGGTCCTATCTTTACAAAGTGCACAATTGACAAAGGATACGATGATTTCTACTTGCACAAGGGTTTCTTGTTTAAGGCTAACAAACTATGCATTCCCGAGTCCTCGCTCCGTTTGTTGCTTTTGCAGGAATCACATAGTGGGGGCCTCATGGGACACTTTGGACATGACAAGACAATCGCCATGCTATCTACACACTACTTTTGGCCAAGAATGACGTGTGATGTGGAGCACTTGGTGCGTCGTTGCCCAACTTGCCTCAAAGCTAAGTCACGTTGAACTCTCATGGTATTTATATGCCTTTACCAATACCACACACACCTTGGTCCGACATTAGCATGGATTTCATATTAGGATTACCTCGAACAAAAAATGGCAAAGATTCAATATTTGTTGTTGTCGATCGCTTCTCTAAAATGGCACATTTTATTCCTTGCAATAAGACCAACGATGCTTCACACATTGCAACTTTGTTCTTTAGGGAAATTGTTCGTCTACATGGAGTGCCGAAGACCATTGTTTCGGACCGAGATGTCAATCTCACAAGCTACTTTTGGAAGGCATTGATGGCAAAGCTAGGAGTCAAGCTCCTCTTCTCCACCGCTTACCACCCACAAACCGATGGCCAAACCGAGGTGGTGAATCGAAGCTTATCAACTCTCCTTCGCGCATTAATCAAGCCAAACCTCAAAGGTTGGGAGGAATGCATACCGCACGCCGAGTTCGCCTACAACCATGCAACCCACCGGGCGACCAAGCGAAGCCCGTTCGAGGTTGTCTATGGGTTCAACCCCAACACCGCCCTAGACATCCTACCACTTCCTCTACACGAGCGCACCGACATGGACGTCGACAAAAGGGCCGACTACATGAAGACATTACATGAGTCAACTCGAGCAACTCTAGAAGAGCACACCAAGTTCCAAGCTACCAAGATCAACAAGTTGAAGAAGCCCATGATATTCGAAGAAGGAGATCTTGTGTGGCTACACCTCCGCAAGGACCGTTTCCCGGATGAAAGAAAATCCAAGCTTGCTCCTCGCGGTGACGGGCCTTTCAAAGTGCTCAAGCGCATCAACGACAACGCCTACAAGATCGATATCCCAACCTCCAAGTACTTGGTGCAAGCGTTCAAGAGGATGACGAGTCGAAGACGACTCTTTCCGAAGGGGGGGGGAGATGATGTAGCCCCACATGTGGACAACACCATGGGCACCACGCCAAATGGCCCAATGACAAGATCAAGAGTCAAGGCTCTTCATGAAAAGGTGACCTCGCTCCTCTCGATGTGTGACCTCGATCTTCCTTCGAATGGTTTGCTACTTCATGCCGGTACCTTGTGCATACTCAGGACCCACCCGGATGATGACCCACAATGGAGTCAAGGAGATGGCCAAGAGAAGATCCAAGAAGATGGACAAGAAGAGGAGGAGCGAGGCGAAGACAGGGTGGCCGGCCTCCCAGCCGGCCTAGGCCGGCCCCAAGACCGGGCTCCCACCCGAGGCGGCCGGCCTCCAAACCGGCCCAGGCCGGTCCCCAGGCCGGGCTCCCACCAGAGGCCGCCGGCCTCCCAGCCGGCCCCGGGCCGGTCCCAGGCCAGGCCACCCCCCGACGCAGCCGGCCTCCCGGCCGGCCTAGGCCGGTCACCCACCTGAGCCGGCCGGCCTCCAGGCCGATCCCCTAGCGCCTCCGGCCTAGGCCGGCCCCAGGCCAATTTCCCACCCGAGCCAGCCGGCCTCCAGGCCGGCCTAGGCCCCAGGCCGGTTCCCCACCTTTCCTGCCCCGTTTTGTAATAGACTATAAATAGCTTTCCACTTTCCCCATTCCGAGGTTAGACTGAATTTGAGACTTGTGTGAGCTATGCTCCTCCTCCCTCGTAGCTAGGGTGCCTCGTTGAGGTAGATCTTGTTGTTGCTACTCTTTCACTATGGTGTCTCTAGTAGTGCAAACCAATCTTTCACTGCGGTGATTCTATTGGATCGGTGGACCGGCCGGTAAGAGCAATCGGTTTCAACAAGAGTAAGTTTGGCTTTGATTCTTCGATCCAAAGGCTACCTTTTTGAGGGTTTGTTGTTGGGTGGAGTTCTCAGCAGGATTTGCTAGTTATCCTTGTGTTTTGCCCACGAATCTCCCTCGCTACCCCTCCGTGTTCTTCGTGTTCATCCCTGTTTCCCCTCAAATCCGTGAAGATCGGGCCTAGCCCTACATCAGATATCCCAGTTGCTGGTCCTGCAAGGTGATGTATTGGTGCCCTCCTTACTTCTTCCAAGACGTTGTGCTCCATGTCAGCCCTCCTAGCGGCAATCTCTTCCTCGGTGGACCATCCAACAAAAGCTCCTTCGTTGATGTCCCGTTGGAGTTCAGGACGGCGCTTAGCGGCGTAGTCCTCTCCTCTTGACCCACAAGAAGACATCTTGATCTAGGGCTTGAAAACCTAGCAGACACAACTTGAAAATGAAAAAGCGTCGAAAACACGAGATACGGACCTCGAGAGATCCGGTTGAATATATAGCAAAAAATTTCTGAATAAAAGGAAGGCGACAAGACAAGGCAGAGTCAGAGGAGGTCTCCTGGGGCTCCACTTGGGGCCCAGGCACGATCGAGGGTTGGACCGCGACCAGGTGCCACCTAGGGCACCCAGGTCTCCGACTCCGTCTCTTCTTTGTTTTTAAATTTATTATATCTCCTAAAAATGACAAATATAAATTTTCTGGAATTTTCCGAGGAAGTTTACTTACTAGAACCGATACCTATTCCAATTCTGACTCTAGATCCTTCTGATATTTATTTCTGATGAATTCTTCCGGAGTCACAACTTGTATTACATCAACATCTTTTTCAAGTGGATCACCAGAAATGTAATGCTTGAGCCTTTGGCCATTAACCACTTGTGGTTTATCTCCATCCAACGAATTAATTTTAATGTCACCGGAATGATAAACTTCTTCAATAATAAAGGGCCCTTCCCATTTTGATAGGAGTTTTCCTGCCAAAAATCTGAGACGGGACCTATACATTAATACTTTATCTCCAACATTAAATTCCCTTTTCAAAATCTTTTTATCATTCCACTTCTTAACTTTTTCTTAAAATAATTTGTCATTTTCATAAGCTTCACATCTCCATTCATCCAAAGAACTCATATCAAGCAATCTTTTCTCACTAGCAAGTTTAAAATCATCATTAACTTCTTTAGTTGCCCAGTAAGCTTTATGTTCTAATTCTAGTAGTAAATGACAAGCCTTTCCATAAACCATTTTATAGGGAGACATGCCCATGGGATTTTTGTAAGCAGTTCTGTAAGCCCATAAAGCATCATTAAGTTTCTTAGCCCAATTCTTTCTAAATTTATTAACGGTCTTTTGCAAGATTAACTTAATCTCCCTATTAGTTAATTCCACTTGTCCACTAGTTTGGGGATGATAAGGTGAAGACACTCTATGATTAACATCATATTTAGCAAGGGTTTTTATAAAAGCACCATGAATAAAATGAGAACCTCCATTAGTCATAAAATATCTCGGCACACCAAATCTAGGAAAGATGACATCTTTAAGCATTTTCAAGGAAGTTTAATTATCAGCACTAGGACTTGGAATAGCTTCTACCCATTTAGTGACATAATCAACAGCAACAAGTATATGAGTATTACCATGCGAATTAGGGAAAGGACCCATAAAGTAAAATCCCCAAAAATCAAAAGGTTCAATAACAAGAGAATAATTCATAGGCATTTCATTACGTCTACTAATATTACCAACTCTTTGGCCTTCATTGCAAGATCAAATAAATTTGCTTGCATCTTTAAATAGAGTAGGCCAATAAAAACCTGATTGTAGCACCTTGTGTGCGGTTCTGTCTCTAGCATGATGTCCACCATAAGGACTACTATGGCATTTCCTCAAAATTTCCCTTTGTTCATGCTCAGGAACACAACGTCGAATAATACCATCAAATCCTTCTTTATATAAATGTGGGTCATCCCAAAAATAATGCCTCAAGTCATAAAAGAATTTCTTCCTTTGTTGATAAGTAAAATTTGGAGGCAAAAACTTGGAGATAGTAAAGTTAGCATAATCTGCATACCAAGGATTATCACGAGTGTTTACCTTTATGGCTGCCAATTGTTCGTCTGAAAAAACTATCATTAACAGTAATAGGATCATAAAGTACATTTTCCATTCTAGACAAATTATCAGCAACCGGGTTGTCAGCACCCTTCCTGTCAACTATATGCAAATCGAATTCTTGCAACAAAAGAACCCATCTAATAAGCCGAGGCTTAGCATCTTTCTTTTCCATGAGATATTTAATAGCAGCATGATCAGTGTGAATAGTTACTTTAGAATCAACAATGTAAGGTCTAAACTTATCAAAAGCAAATACAACAGCTAAAAATTATTTTTCACTAGTTGCATAATTCTTTTGAGAACTATCAAGAGTATTGCTGGCATAATGAATAACATTCCATTTTTTATCAATGCGCTGTCCTAAGACAGCACCTACAGCAAAATCACTAGCATCACACATTATCTTAAAAGGCAAATTCCAATCGGGAGGTTGAACAATTAGAGCAGTTGTTAAAGCTTTCTTAAAAATTTCAAAAGCTTCTTTGCAATCATCATAAAAAACGGAGGGAATATCTTTTTGCAAATGATTAGTAAGAGGTTTTGAAGTTTTGGAAAAAACTTTTATAAACCTCCTATAAAAACCAGGATGACCAAGAAAACTACATATACCTTTAACAATCCTAGGACAGGGCCTCTTTTCAATAGCTTCAATTTTAGCTCTATCAACTTCAATGCCTCTTGCAGAGATTTTATGTCCAAGAACAATACCTTCATTAACCATAAAATGGCATTTCTCCCAATTTAGAACAAGGTTTGTCTCTTCACATCTCTTCAAAACTTTGTCAAGATTGTGCAAGCAATTATCAAAAGAAGTCCCATAGACGGAGAAATCGTCCATGAATATTTCTACAATTTTCTCACAAAAGCCATGAAAAATAGTAGACATGCATCTTTGAAAAGTAGCAGGTGCATTACATAAACCAAAAGGCATGTGTCTATAAGCATAAGTTCCATACGGACATGTAAAAGTTGTTTTCTCTTGATCTTAACGTCTAACTGCAATTTGAGAAAAACCAGAATAACCATCAAGAAAACAAAAATGAGTATTCTTAGATAGCCTTTCAAACATTTGATCAATAAAAGGTAAAGGATAATGATCTTTCTTTGTGGCCTTATTTAATTTTCGAAAATCAATGCATATTCTATAACCGACTACAAATCTTTGAGGAATAAGCTCATCGTTATCATTTGCAACAACAGTAATACCTCCTTTCTTGGGAATGCAATGCACAGGACTAACCCACCTACTATCAGCAATAGGATAAATTATACCTGCTTCGAGGAGTTTGAGCACCTCCGTTGATGATCAACAACAGGTTTTGCATCAGGCTCAAGATTAATTATGTGTTGACATATAGCAGGAGAAATCCCTTTAAGATCATCCAAAGTGTATCCCATCGCACTCTGATGTTTCCGAAGTACTTCCATTAATCTCTCTTATTCCTGTCCTGAAAGTTTAGCACTGATAATAACATGATATATTTTCTTTTCATCAATATATGCATATTTAAGATCATCAGGAAGAGTTTTTAGTTCAAAAACAGGATCTCCCTTGGGAGGGGTCGGCATCCCTAAAGATTCCATAGGTAAATTATGTTTAAGGATTGCAGGTTGACGGAGAAATATGTCCTCCAAATCATTTTTTCCTGCATGAATACCTCACTCTCATGGTCTTCCATAAATTACTGCAAAGGATCATTAGGAGCAACAGCAATAAGAGCAAGTTTTTCAATTTTACAGTCTTCATTAGTCAATTCCTTTTCATGAAGTTGTTTAGCAAACTTGGAAAAATTAAATTCATAACTTTCACCGTCAAATTTAGTGTAAACCTTTTCCTTTTAGCAATCTATAATAGCACTAAAAGTATTTAAGAAAGTTCTACCAAATATAATAGGACAAGATTTATTTGCAACCGAACCTGGTACAAGAAAATCAACAGGGTATTTGATCTTACCACACAATACTTCAACATCTCTAACAATTCTCACCGGAGAGATAGTATCTCTATTAGCAAGTTGAATAACCACATCAATATCTTCAATTTCGCAAGTCCCAATTTCATGCATTACTTCTTGATATAGAGAAAAAGGTATTGCACTAGAACTAGCACCAATATCACACAAACCATCATAGCAATGATCACCAATTTTCACAGAAATAACAAGAGCGCAAACTTTTTTAGCTTTTCCTTTCGGAGGTCTGATACGTCTCCGACGTATCTATAATTTTGGATGTTCCATGCTTGATTATATATCAGTGCCACATGTTTTTACAATGTTTTATATCATTTTGGCATGATTTATGGAACTAACCTATTAACAAGATGCCCACTACCAGTTCCTATTTTTTGTTGTCTTTTTGTTTCAGAAAATTTGTTTTGGGAAGTTTCTCGGATTGCTCTCATAATTTACGGGAATTATTTCCAATATGAAATGAAGAAGGAACCCGAAGGACAGCCGGAGGGGAGGCACAGGGGCTCCAGATGCCACCTGGATGCGGCCGCCCTTGGCCACGTGTGGGGCCCACTTGGGGCCCCTGTCCATCGCCTCGCGTCGCCCCTTCGCCTATAAATTCTTCTCTGACCTAAAAACATAGGAGGCGTGATCATAATCTCCAAAATACGTCCGAGGCCGCCGCCATCTCAAACCCTAGTTCGGGAGGGTTCATAAGCTCTTCCCGGCACCCTGCCGGAGAGGGGAATCAACGCCGGAGGCATTTACACCACCATGCCTGCCTCCGGAGTGATGTGTGAGTAGTCCACCACGGGACTACGGGTCCATAGCAGTAGCTAGATGGTTGTCTCTCCTCCTTGTACTCCATTGCTTAGATCTTGTGAGCTGCCTATCATGATCAAGATCATCTATTTGTAACTGCTACATGATTGTGTTTGCATGGATCTGATGAATTGTGGAAGTCATTAATTTTGTTCAGTTATGTGTTTTATCTATGATCTTGCATGCTCTACGAAGCTAGTGGTTGCTTTGTCCAAGTAATTGTTAGTGTTGTATGAGGGGGTATTTATGCTAGATAGTGGGTTCATGCCTCTCTCTGTTTGAGTTCGGTGACATAAACGGTTAAGGCTAGAGATGTGTCGTTGCCACTAGGGAGAAAACAACCGTGTGATTTCTTCGTGTTATCTACATTGCTTACATTATGCACTTTGCTTATTGTGATGATCTGTTGCTTGCAACTTAATACTTTTGGGTGACATGCTGGATAGTGATCCCAGAGTGGATTATTAGTCATAGATGCAGTTGGATGACGGTCTATGTATTTTGACATAATGCCCATATTAGATCAAACGGTGAACTGTATTGTTTTATGATAGCCTTGTTGTGCGCCTACAATTCTGTCAATTGCCATGCTGTAATTTGTTTACCCATCATGTATATCTTTTGGAGAGACACCTCTAGTGACCTGTGGACCCCGGTCCTATTTTCCTACATTGCTTACAACTGTTTTCATAGCTTTTCATCATCATTTGCTCGCTGGTCATATTTCATTCTCATCATATTTTACATCCACACATTTAATTCTTTGTGTTTGGCAAGCCGGAGAGATTGACAACCTCTTTGTTTTGTTGGGGCAAAGTAGTTTGTTGGTGATTGTGTGCAGATCCATGTCAATAATCGAGAAACGACTCTATTGACACCTCACTAAGCCTTCTCCAAGTCCTACTGGATTCGACAACCTTGGTTTTGTAATCAAGGGAAAATTTCCGCTACGTTTCTTCATACCTTCCTCTTGGGGTTTCCCAACAGCAATCAGCAAGATATTTTCTGGCGCCATTGCCGGGGACTTGAAGAAGACTTCTCGAACTACCAAGTTTCCCATCAACACGCCATCAAGATATTTTCTGGCTCCGTTGCCGGGGACTTGGAAGCTTCAGCTAGGGGAGTTTCACACATCCTTTCACTTTACATTGTTATTGTCTTGCCTAGTATATTTTGTGTTAGTCTTGTTTTGCCTTTTGTTTGCTCTAAAACTGAAAAACACAAAAAAAAATCAAGCATTAGTCTTTTTATCGTTTTGCTTGATATTATGTCTAGTTCTTTACTTGCTATCAATGGTTATTTTCTATGAGACTAGATCTTATTGGCAAGGTGGGTTCACGGAGGAACAACAGAAATATTATAAGGAATACCGCTTGTCTGAAAAAGGAAAACACTTATGGGCACAAATAAATAAATTGAATAGTCTTGCTGAAAACTTTTGCTCTACTTATGATGAATCCTGGTGCCTTAATGAATCTTTTGGCTGTAGGAGGCATAAACACCTCCCTTTCCAATGTGATTATAATGATAATGAAACAGTGGCTTCTTATGCTAAAGGAAACTATGATTTTGACAATCTTGAACAAATTGAAGAATTTGTTGCTTTCATGGGTGCCTATGAAATTACTTTTGAGCTTAAAGATATTGATGATGCTTCTTACAAATCTGAAAATTTTGTTATACTTGGGTATTTCCTTGAGTATTACAACGATAATCCTTATATTACCGAATTTCTTGGGAGAACTTATCCTCCAAAAGAAGAGACTAATGCCTTGCAGGAAATCATGGAAGAAGAAATTGCTGAAACTGGAAGCTCATTGGATGAAAAAGAGGAAGAGAGTGACAAACAAAAGGAGGAATAATGGATTAGCTACCCATTCCTACCTTCTAATGAGAGTAACTCTTTAACTCTTACATTATTTGATTGCCCTCCATGCTTACCAAAGGAGGATGAATGTTATGTTCCTATGGATTCTCTTCAAATATCCCTGTTGGAGGAAATTGATGCTTCTTGCTACACTTATGACCATGATTCCCCTAATAAACATCATCCAAACTCAAAGAAACCAAAAAGAAACATGTTTAATAATGGGATTGGAAAGGTCATGACTTCTGTTTATTTTTATCATACTATTTTGGAGCTTAATAAAAATTATGTGTTTATAGATCATGAAAATCATGTTTTATGTGATAGTTATATTGTCGAGTTTGTTCATGATGCTACTGGAAATTATTTTGAGAGAGGGAAATATGGTTATGAAAATTTTCATCTCACTAAAACACCTCTCTTTATGTTGAAAGTTTTGAAATTGCTCTTGTTTTATCTTCATATGCTTATCACTATGTTCTTAGTGGATTTATTTGATTACAAGATTCCTATGCATACGAAGTGGGTTAGGCTTAAATGTGTTTGATATTTGCTTCTTGATGCCCTCTTTGTGTTTCAACTCTTATTCTTATGAGAGCATCATTAAAATTATCCTGCCTAGCTAAAAGGCTTTACAGAAAAGCGCTTATGGGAGGCAACCCATTTTATTTTTACCTACTGTTTCTTTGACTTTTGGGTGATGTTACTTCTGTAACAACTCCCTTGTATTCTTTTTGTTTTGGTTTTTGGTGCCAAGAATAGCCTCTAAAGAGAGCAAGACTAATCGGTGAGTTTGCTGTCTAGAAACAGATTTCTGCTATTCACTGTTCGAAAATCCAAAAAATCACAGAATGTCATCTGTGGCTTCAAATTTTTGACAGCAAGCATTAGGGTTTTTTTTACCTTTTTAAAGTTTTAAGTTTTCTGATTTGAGGTTCAGAAGTGCCTCGAACAAATTCATCTTTACAATATGTTTTGTTTTTGACAGATTTTGTCCTCAGTTTTGCATTGCTTCTTTCGCAGGCAAAGTGAAGCTTTTTAAAAGCTAGAGCTTTACTTAGACCTTTGTGACAGTAGCTAATGTTGTAAAAAAATGAGTTCTTGATATGTGCTTTGGAACTGAAGGAATATATTGTTTTCGTGGACTAACCCCTTAATGAAGTTGCTATAAGTTTTGCGTAAAGGAAGTTTTCAAGTATCCAAGTGCGAGGTGATGAAGGAAGATCAAGAAGGAACAAAAGCCTAAGCTTGGGGAGGCTCCCCATGGACCCTCCTCTGAAATATTCAAGAAGCTACAAGCGTCTAAGCTTGGGGATGCTCAAGGCATCCCCTTCTTGATCAACAATCATCGGTTTCTCCCATGGTACTATATTTTTGTTCCTTTACACATTATGTGTTGTTCTTGGAGTGTCGGTTTGTTTTTAATTTTAGTTTGTTTGTGTTAGTTTTCTGGTCCTTGCAATAATTTGGATCCTTGCATGCTTGTTTGGGAGAGAGACACGCCCCGTTTTTTCATTATACACTCTTGTGCTTCACTTATATGTGTTGAGTGTTTAGCCTTTGTCATTTATGCTTTTAGCTCTTGTTTTCAAGCATCTCTTGATCAGAGCTGTTAGCCTTTGTAGTTAGGAAGTTTTGCTCATGTTGCTTCACCCTTTTTGTTTTGCTTCAAATAAGTTGATTGGTGTTTGGTTAAGTGGAAATTATCATGTAGGAAGTGTAAAAAGTGTTGCTTAATCTTGTAGACCATTGTCTTGAATCTTTGATACTTGGCGATTGTTTTGAGATATGAAGTATATTAATGCTTAAACTTGTGGATCATCTAGTAAGAATAGATTAGTAAAGAATTACTGTAAGGCTTTAAAATTGTGGTGCTTGTCCTACTAGGTAGTTCTCAAAGTCTAGATATTCTTTTGCAAATAGTTGGTTTGGCTAACAAGGTAGACGGTGTGAAGTCCTGTGGTTTTGCATGATGTATATCTGTAGTAATTCATTGAACCAAGTTGATGTTATGTGTTTGCTTGATATCCTGGTAAGCCCAAAATTCTGTACTGAGAGGGAATACTTCTCGTGCATCCAACTCCCTGAGCCAAATATCTTTGCCATTTGTGTCCACCATACCTACCTACATGTGGTATTTCCCTGCCACTCCAAGTAAAATTTTCATGTGCTATCTTTAAAATATTCAAAATTCTCCTTTTTGTGCCCCTGTTTTTAAGCTCATGAGGAAGCAGTAAGAAGTTGGTTATAACTTGTGACAAGCAAGGTCATTTCCCCCCTTTCACCCGGTGTTGATGGTTTACGTCCTCACTTGAATTAACCCGAGAGCGGCTTAAGCAAAATATAATATAACTCACCATTCTCCTCCGCACAATGAAAATCTGAGAAATCAGCTCAAACATTGGTTAGTGGTGAAACAAAGGAGAAAGAGGAATGTACTCGTTCCTCTAAAACCAGCCGCTCTCATAAGTCTAAAATCCTTGC
Organism: Puccinellia tenuiflora; assembly: GCA_012064385.1. Classification (NCBI taxonomy): domain Eukaryota; kingdom Viridiplantae; phylum Streptophyta; class Magnoliopsida; order Poales; family Poaceae; genus Puccinellia; species Puccinellia tenuiflora. Next base: position 782,860 of record QRDG01000298.1, on the reverse strand, counting down.
TTGTTATGGGGGACTAGCTAGTTTCTTTGTTGTAAAGTCGTTGACGAAAGCATGCATGTCTCAAAACTGTTTTACTTCTATCAAAAATCAAAAAACTAAAAAGCTCTAGCACATGATTAATCCCTGCTTCCCTCTGCGAAGGGCCTTTATTTTAGTTTTATGTTGAGTCAGTCTTCCTCTTCCTTCTAAACTCCTCAAGCAATCACTTGGTGTCAAGTTTGGTTCATGTTTTACTTCATGTTATCTTTGTGTCTAACTGTGAAAACTTTGTATTGACTTTATCTTGAGATAAATAAGTTGCAAGTTGAAGCCTTTGCTGAAAACTTAAATCTTCCTTTGTGTTGGCCAAACTCCTTTGTTGAATTAATATTGCTTTGTGAGTTATCAATCATTGTCAAGTGTTATGCTTTTAAATCTCCAAAGTATTCTTTTCTAGTTAATTCTTGCTTAGATGTTTCACTTGGTTAATCATTGTTTGTTTCATTCAAGGAACCTTTGTTTTGGATCATTGCATTCAGTTCTTATGCTTTACATGATTATTTGATCATGATTGTGATTGGTAGCATGTCACTTCAAAAATTATTTTGTTATCACTTACCTACTCGAGGACGAGCAGGAGTTAAGCTTGGGGATGCTGATACGTCTCCGACGTATCTATAATTTTTTATGTTCCATGCTTGATTATATATCAGTGCCACATGTTTTTGCAATGTTTTTATATCATTTTGGCATGATTTATGGAACTAACCTATTAACAAGATGCCCAGTGCCAATTCCAGTTTTCTGCTGTCTTTTTGTTTCAGAAAAGTTGTTCTGGGAAGTTTCTTGGACTGCTCTCATAATTTACAGGAATTTTTTCCAATATGAAACGAAGACGGAACCTGAAGGACAGCCGGAGGGGAGGCACAGGGGCTCCAGATGCCACCTGGCCGCCCCCCCCCCCTTGGCTGCGCGTGGGGCCCACCTAGGGCCCCTGTCCATCGCCTCGCGTCGCCCCTTCGCCAATAAATTCTCCTCTGATCTAAAAACAGGGGAGGTGCGATCATAATCTCCAAAATATGTCCGAGGCCGCCGCCATCTCAAACCCTAGTTCGGGAGGGTTCAGAAGCTCTTCCCGGCACCCTGCCGGAGAGGGGAATCGATGCCGGAGGCATCTACACCACCATGCCATCCTCCGGAGTGATGCATGAGTAGTCCATCACGGGACTACGGGTCCATAGTAGTAGCTTGATGGTTGTCTCTCCTCCTTGTACTCCATTGCTTAGATCTTTTGAGCTGCCTATCATGATCAATATCATCTATTTGTAACTTCTACATGATTGTGTTTGCATGGATCCGATGAATTGTGGAAGTCATTACTTTTGTTCAGTTATGTGTTTTATCTATGATCTTGCATGCTCTCCGATGCTAGTGGTTGATTTGGCCGAGTAATTGTTAGTGTTGTATGAGGGAGTATTTATGCTAGATAGTGGGTTCATGCCTCTCTTTGTCTGAGTTCGGTGACAAGAACGGTTAAGGCTAGAGATGTGCTTTGCCACTAGGGAGAAAACAGCGGTGTGATTTCTTCATGTTATCTACATTGCTTACATTATGAACTTTGCTTATTGCGATGATCTGTTGCTTGCAACTTAATACTTTTGGGTGACATGCTGGATAGCGATCCTAGAGTGGATTATTAGTTATAGATGCAGTTGGATGACAGTCTATGTATTTTGACGTAATGGCCATATTAGATGAAATGGTGAACTGTATTGTTTTATGATAGCCTTGTTGTGCGCCTACAATTCTGTCAATTGTCACGCTGTAATTTGTTTACCCATCATTTATATCTTTTGGAGAGACACCTCTAGTGAACTGTGGACCCCGGTCCTATTTTCCTACATTGCTTACAACCGTTTTCATAGCTTTTCATCATCATTTGCTCGCTGGTCATATTTCATTCTCATCATATTTTACATCCACACATTTAATTCTTTGTGTTTGGCAAGCCGGAGAGATTGACAACCTCTCTGTTTTGTTGGGGCAAAGTAGTTTGTTGGTGATTATATGCAGGTCCACGTCAATAATCGAGAAACGGCGCTATTGACACCTCGCTAATCCTTCTCCAAGTCCTACTGGATTCGACAACCTTGGTTTTGTAATCAAGAGAAAATGTCTGTTACGCTACTGCATACCTTCCTCTTGGGGTTTCCCAACAGCAATCAGCAAGGTCTAACAATATTAGAAGCATCCTCACAAAAACTTATATGGCCTCCTTCTACATTTACCCCTGTTAAATCTTTAACTAAATCTACTGAAGGTTGAACTTTTAGTTGATCATAAGGTTCCTTAGCTTTCTTTCCACTTTTCTTAAAAACTTTAGTAATCACAGCATGTTATTTTATTCTCACGGGAAAAGGCAATTTCTCAACATAAGGAGCAGGTAAAATAGGATCATAAGTATGGACATGTATTGCATTTTCAGGAATAGGAGTAATTTCAATTTATTTAAATGGTTCATGAAATTTGTTCCACTTTTGCTTAGGAATATCAATTTAAGAGGCAAAATCATTAAAGAGATAAAAAATGATTTGAGAATCAAACCCATATTTAGCACTAAACTCGTGGAAATCAGACATTTCAGCAAAGGATTTAATGCATTCACAATCACAAATTATACCTGATTTATTACCTTTATCTAATTCCCAATCTTCAGTATTGCGTTGAATTCTCTCAAGAAGGTCCCATTTATAATCAATCTTCTTATTTGGGAAAGATACAGCAGATGAAGCATGAGTAAATCTTTGTCATGACGAGAGAGTCTTGCATAAAAAATAGTGACTATAATGTCTCTGGGGCTATCATGAATAGGACATTGAAGCATTAAGGCTTTCAATCTCCCCCAAGCTTGAGCAATACTTTCTCCCTTGCGAGGCCAGAAGTTATAAATAAAAATCCTGTCTTGGTGAATTTCAAGCAGAGGATAAAATTTAGCATAAAAGAGAGGCACAATTTTTCCCAATCCAATAAATGAGAATTATCCAATAACCTATACCACTCTATAGCTTTATCTTTCAGTGACAATGAAAATAATTTCTTCATGATTATGTCTATAGAAACACGTGTAATCTTAAAAAAATCACATATTTCTTTCAAAAATAGCAAGTGATAACCAGGATGAACTTCTCCTGCATAACGGTTACTCATAACACGATCAACAATTCCCATAGGTATTTTAAATGAAATACTTTCAGTAGGTGGAGGATGTAACGCCCCGACCCCAGAACTATACAGTGAAACGTTGTGTAACCGGTCATGCTACACAATCGAGGGTTACTGGGTTTACCAATCCCAGGCCAAAACTCATTGGCAGGTGTGCTCGGAATAGATCATCGGCACACAACACCTCGATCATGCCATAAGCTCAGACATCGCTTTCACGTATAGTAAAGAGACTGAGACTTGTGGAACAACTGGGACATTGCAGACTATACGACACAAAAGCTTATAGCAACTCATATAAGAGAAGATACAAATATTACACATCAAAAGGATCACAGATCCAACAATTCATCAAGCGGAAGCGCGTAGTGTTGTCTAACAACAAGATGCAAATATATGGCCTAAGAGGCCTACAAATAAAAGATCCCAGCCAGCTTGTTCCACGGTCCCAAGCTGCCACCTGGGAACCCCGGACTACTAGTCGATGTCCACGAAGAACCCACCTAGCTGCTCGGTGTGGTCCTCCTCTGAAATACAAAATCATAGAGGCAGCAAAGAGAGACTGAGTACGATGTACTCGCAAGTTTAGTAGGGCGATATAGGCCCAATGATTGACGGAGGCTCTAAAGCTATATATTTTTTTTTGCATAAAGCTAATTTTTACAAACCGAAACATAATTGACACATGACATTCGTCTACTCAGAATAGTTTTTACAAAGGGGGTAAGAGAGTAACTTATCATCTTCGGTTCTCGGTGAACCTACTTTTAACCAACACCTCTCTCATCTCCACCAAAGGCACTCCCTCGAATCACCCTCGAGGAAATGAACCTTTACACACACGTTGATTATGCAACCTTTAGCTGCCATAGCAATTAGGTTAACGTTCTCTATGGTCTTATCGTCTATTCCCAAGTTGTCCATAACCGCGGACACGGCTTTTCGAAAAGATTAACCCTGCAGGGGTGTACTAATTTACCCATTGGTACCGTCCGGCTCACCTGAGTGGCCCTCTTCCGGGGAAGGCCGCCAAGCGGGCGCGGTTAAACCTTTACCTCGCGTGAGACTATCCAAGAGTCATCTGTGGCCACAGGGCAAGTTTACCCAGCCTATTTCAGCCCCTGCCCCATCGCCACATCCTAAACACAAATCCTCATCAACATCATCTTTCCACTCACACGCAAATAAAAAACCGAACTAGAGTACCCTTGGATATGCCCGCACAAGTTATTCAGTTAGTAAGGTGCCCATACACCCACCAATGGTAGCACGCTCGTCTTGGTTCAAGAGGTAAAGAACTCGCACCTAGGGGCAAGAGTGAGGCAAAACACCATCCCCGATGGCAACTCACCCAAGCCGTCTTAGCATTTTAATTAAGCACCCCACATATCCACCATGTCCGAACCATTCCATAAACATCAACAATTATGGAATTTAACAACGGACATTGCTAGCATTTGACTAAGCATGGCTAAGCATAACTAAGCATATAACTACAACAATTATCATCTTGTATCCGGCCAACACATCAACACTAAAGTTCATAGGTAGGGATACATGTGATTGGCTCGGGGAAAAACATGCATTCATAGGATACTCTATGTCTTGAACAAAAGGTCATTTGAATCGCATGCAATATTATGGTGGATAAAATAAGTTGATAAAAACCATAGGATGCTAGATGCCAAGAAGGTTAGGTTATCTCTTGCCTTGCTGACGGGGCGTGTAGTACGGCTTGTCGGGGTAGATAGGGGAACCCTCGACTCCGGAATCTATCGATACCCAAAAGAAAATAAAGAACAAATAAATCACAAGAGGACAAGGTGCAATGCACAATCACATGATGACATGGCAAGTTGATGCAAAGATATCAACATTTATTTTATTTAACAAATTAAATGGAGTTCCAAATAATTAGGCAATTATTGGGAAAACACCCCATATTTAACTTAATGTCCAATTTTCATAAATGATTACATTATTTAGATATTTCTCAAATATGCATGAATATGACATGATTAGATAGGGTTTGTTCTTCCGATCATTTTGGTACCTCATTTGTAATTTTCGGAGCACCGATGAATAAATAGCGAATTAAATAATTAAAGGAATTTAATTCTTTTGAACCAATTATGAATAACATCAATTAAATATTTGTGATCATGATGTGACATTAGCATGGTTTTATTGCATTTGAATTGTTGATCACATTGATATCTTATTCATAATTTTTGGATCAATATTTAATAAGTTATGAATTTTCCCAATTTGGTATTATTTAACCCATTTTAGGAATTGTTAATTAAACAACAACAACAATATAATTTCAAAAGAAGTTACAATGATTCCATCTTGTAGCATTTGTTGTCCTGGACATTTTGAAATTTGGTTTGCAAATTTTGAAGCATTATTCGAAAAGATATGAAATGTTTAATTTCAGTTTATTTCAAAAAGGAAAAACCTTTCACAGGCGGGCCGGCCTTGTGCCGGCCAGGCCGGGCCAGAGGTCGGGCAGGCACCCGAGGCGGGCGGCCTCGTGGCCGTCCCAGGCTGGCGCTAGGCCGGTCACCCTCCCGAGCCAGCCGGCCTTTGGGCCGGCCCAGGCCGGGGCACGGCCGGGTGAGCAGGCACGCGTGTGGTGCCCGGCGGCGACGCCGCACGACGACCGAAGGTGGTGAGACGCAGAAGGGGGAGAGGGAAATGAAGGAGTGCGGAAGGGGCGAGGAGCTCACCCAAGGCATGCACGAGAGCTCGGAGGAGTCGGGGGAGGGCGGAGGCGACACGTGCGTGCTCGCCGGCACGGTCGGGGTCGAGAACCCGACGAGGGATAACACGGCATCGTCGGCGATGCGAGCGACCCGGCATCGATTCCTCGCACCATGGCAAAGAGGGAAGAGAGGCGCGTCGGCGGCCCCGCTCCGATTTACACGAGGAGGCCGCTAATGGCGGCAGTGCTACGGCGAGAGCGGTGACTCCACGGCGGCCACCTAAGAGAGAGAGTGGGGGTGAGGAAGCGGGGAGAGAGCAGGTGAGCAGCAGGTGGCCGAGTGAGAGGAGAGCGAGGGCACGGGGATCTCGTGTCCTCTAGGGAGCAGGTCGAGCGGGGGGGGCAGGGCGGCATGGGAGGCACGGGCACGGCCACGGCATGGCGCCAATGATGGCCATGGAGGCCACGGTGAGGAAAAAGAAAAAGGGAAAATTGTGGATACCCCCCTGGCAGATTTAATTTCTTTGCAAAAAGGTCCATCAGCAGATTTTGACGATTTAAAAGAGGCACTGAATCATTTTTATAAAACCTGCAAAAATTCAGGTGGCCTCTCATTAACCTTTAGCACCTCCACAAAAAGTTTGGGCTTCAAATAAAATGTTTAGATTCACAATTATTTGTAGTGTTGCATTATGATCATTTTTGATAATTTGCAAAAATACATTTATTTGAAGCACTTAAATATTTCCAAAAATAATGAAATTAATCATGGAGGCTCCTAGTATGAAAATGAAGCTCCCCATGATTTTAGTTTGAATTTTTGGAAAGATAAACTTAGTTCCAAAAATAGAAGTGAATTAAACCAATTTTGGATTCTCAATTTTATTTATTATTTGGCAACATTTGGAAATTGAGAAAATGTTGTAAGATGCAAAATTGGAACTTCCTAAACAATTTGGAAGTTCCTTTAGTGGTTGCCAAGTTGGCCATTGCATTTGGGTTGGAAGTTTAGGAAGGGTTTGCTTCCTTTGTTTTAATTTTCCAAGTGTTGCTTTATTTTAGATTAGCAATTTTTAAATGGATGCCATGATGCAATGCAAAACAAAAAGTGAAAATTTGGCCCATATTTTAGGGTACTAATCTGGGGCTGTTACAATTCTACCCCCCTTACAGGAATCTTGTCCCGAGATTCTAGAGTAGGAAGAGGGATGAGGGGAACACGACAACACACATCTTCCACGATGATCTTCCTTGTTGCAGAACTTAAGTTAACGAGCATGACATGTCGAAGCGGCGGAAAGAACATAGGATAGCTTAAAGTGACGGACAAAAAGGAACTTTTCCCACAACCATAAGCCATTGGGGAAACTAGGAATGACTTGACCAAACAAAGGTCGAGCCGAGGGTAGGACAACCGATCACTTTGTTCAGGATATTGGTCCAAGACTAAGACATTATTTCAAACCACCAAGAGGTTTAGATCATAGAAACTTGAAGCACCGCGAGGAGAAAGGACACCTTCCGGACTCCACGCTTTTGACCTACCAAACGCATCCATAAGGTTAAAAGCTTGGCCCTAACGAAACTGAAGGATTTCTACAATGTCAGTGTGATTAGGCAAAACTTTGGGTTCACCTAGGAGGGGAAAATATAGCATTGATCCACATGATCCTCGGCTGGGTAGGGAGGTAAAACCTCCTACACGAGATATTGCCACGATACAAGGAGTAGGAGGATCGACCGATAGATATTTAGCAACATCCGTGGTGATGTTCGCCTTGAGGTTCTAGATATCACACTCCGGCCTCAGAATAGCCTTCAGTCAATCCTCAAGCGAAAAATCGTACTTGAAGATAGAGAAAGGACCATAAGGAAAAACTTCTAGAACCAATTACACATGACTCTCATGGATAGCGGTTGATTTTGAAAGAGTTGGGAGATTTAGTCAAAAGACCTCCCGGTGAGGTGCGTGAACCACAACACCGGACTTGTCGGGGTTACAACTAGGCCTAGGTCATGCTCTTGGTAAACTCCAAGCATCATTTTTGCTTGAAATTCAGATTTGGTTAGGCGTGCAGGTACTTCATACTTAACTTGCCTAAAAGGGAGTTCCCGAGAGTTAACGAAAGATTAGGATCACTAGTTTCTCAAGGCATAGTCTATAGTGTCAAGCTCCAGCACACGATCTAGAATGGAATTTCCATGGGGTCACGACTAAGAAAAGGAAATTAAACCAGCATGAACTCCAATCACTGAAGCACAACTGATTCCTGATTGGGAAACACCGGTAGATGATGAGATTTGACAACTTATTCTTATTCAATAACAGGACGGATAGTGGCACACATGACGTATTTAGAGAACTGGAGGCAACAACCTACCATCTCACAACAATCCGCACATGCATGACCAACTTGTGATTTAACCCGAGGAGGCAAGGGGACTTCATTCCGATTACACAGCAACAAAAGTCACTGGTCGTGAGAGGAAACCTGCTTTCCAAGGCAAAAGAGGTGGTCTTGAGAGTTTCGACAAGAATCAAACTCGGTGACCGAAGGTGCACCAGACGATTGGACTCGGCAACATAGACAACTCAGCTCGATGATGTGATTACCAGTCACGCTAAGAGTGCCACCAAGGTCCTTGGATTTCAAAGAAATAACATTTGCCAAGAATTTCTGATTACCACAACGATATTCATCCTCAATACTCTCGAGCCCGACAAGCTCGGAGGTAGATGGATAAGGAAGGGTATGAGCATCACTTCACCAAGTACATCATAAGACTAAGCACGACCTCTTGATATCAAAGAGTGTGACACTCCAAGGTGGAACGGAACAACAGCTAGACAAGCTATTACTCCGCGAAATACAATACTTTGACCTTTTTCCGGGAAATGGAAGAGGTACCAGAGTTTGTTTCTCCTGACAATCCCGAAGTGGAATGCCTTGACGAATCACAAGAATAACATGCATCAGAACACCCCAATGCACGATAAACTTGATGGTCAACCGACCGATAGAGGTCGGACAACAGATTTACAGTAAGGAGAGGGCTAACAACCATCTCAAGATAATGCAGAAGCCCTTGTTAGCACTCTTCCGACAACTAGTGCCAAAAGGTTTTCAGGAACGGGTGTTAGCGGAGGAATCAGAAGTATTGATGGAAAAACTCGCTAAAAGCAATCCCGTCGTGATTCAGATGATTCCATGACAGAGAGCCTAGCTAAAGCTAGTGACGAAAAAGAGCATTGTCGAGGAAACCAATTACGGCCGCAACCTCGAGTTTGAAGACTAACTTTAGATTTTGCCAACCCGATGTAGGGTTTGACAATTAACACTAGGGTTCGACGGAAAAGATCTTGGGTTAAAGATCAGCTTCATGTACTGGGACCTACAATATCATAATGCTCACAAGGGCGACAACCCTCATGAATCATTACACCTGAGCCCTAGCACAATACGGGACCTTCGGTTCAAGATCTTGGGCTAAAGCAAAGGAATGTCTTGACGATCCGCAATACTTCTTCTCTTCGGGCTTTAGAATTTGCAGACAAGCAAAGTTAACCAGTAACTAAAGGTAGAACCCAACCCCGTGATCCTAAAGATTTAGAATTTGTCGACGATCAGAAAACCGTTAAAATCAAATAGAGGTAAGATGGCACCGAGATCAGAGTGAATTTGGTAAGGAGTAAAAAGAATCCTAAGAAGGTTTTCACAACTCATTTTTAGGTTAAAAATAATTTTCTCGAACTAGACTCGACATCGACCAATAGAAAGGGTTTCCTACAGGCAGTCCTGCTCTGATACCAACTTGTAACGCCCCGACCCCAAAACTATACAGTGGAACGTTGTGTAACCGGTCATGCTACATAATCGAGGGTTACTGGGTTTACAAATCCCAGGCCAAAACTCATTGGCAGGTGTGCTCGGAATGGATCATCGGCACACAACACCTCGATCATGCCATAAGCTCAGACATCGCTTTCACGTATAGTAAAGAGACCGAGACTTGTGGAACAACTGGCACATTGCAGACTATACGACACAAAAGCTTATAGCAACTCATATAAGATAAGATACAAATATTACACATCAAAAGGATCACAGATCCAACAATTCATCAAGCGGAAGCGGGTAGTGTTGTCTAACAACAAGATGCAAATATATGGCCTAAGAGGCCTACAAATAAAAGATCCCAGCCAGCTTGTTCCACGGTCCCAAGCTGCCACCTGGGAACCCCGGACTACTAGTCGATGTCCACGAAGAACCCACCTAGCTGCTCGGTGTGGTCCTCCTCTGAAATACAAAATCATAGAGGCATCAAAGAGAGACTGAGTACGATGTACTCGCAAGTTTAGTAGGGGGATATAGGCCCAATGATTGACGAAGGCTCTAAAGCTATATATGTATTTCTTTTGCATAAAGCTAATTTTTACAAACCGAAACATAGTTGACACATGACATTCGTCTACTCAGAATAGTTTTTACAAAGGGGGTAAGAGAGTAACTTATCATCTTCGGTTCTCGGCAAACCTACTTGTCACCAACACCTCTCTCATCTCCACCAAAGGCACTCCCTCGAATCACCCTCGAGGAAATGAACCTTTACACACACGTTGATTATGCAACTTTTAGCTGCCATAACAATTAGGTTAAGGTTCTCTATGGTCTTATCATCTATTCCCAAGTTGTCCATAACCGCGGACACGGCTTTTCGAAAAGATTAACCCTGCAGGGGTGTACTAATTTACCCATTGGTACCGTCCGGCTCACCTGAGTGGCCCACTTCCAGGGAAGGCCGGCAAGCGGGCGCGGTTAAACCTTTACCTCGCGTGAGACTATCCAAGAGTCATCTGTGGCCACAGGGCAAGTTTACCCAGCCTATTTCAGCCCCTGCCCCATCGCCACGTCCTAAATAGAAATCATCATCAACATCATCTTTCCACTCACACGCAAATGGAAAACCGAACTAGAGGACCCTTGGATACGCCCGCACAAGTTATTCAGTTAGTAAGGTGCCCATACACCCACCAATGGCAGCACGCTCGTCTTGGTTCAAGAGGTAAAGAACTCGCACCTAGGGGCAAGAGTGAGGCAAAACACCATCCCCGATGGCAACTCACCCAAGCCGTCTTAGCATTTTAATTAAGCACCCCACATATCCACCATGTCCGAACCATTCCATCAACATCAACATTTATGGAATTTAACAACGGACATTGCTAGCATTTGACTAAGCATGGCTAAGCATAACTAAGCATATAACTACAACAATTATCATCTTGTATCCGGCCAACACATCAACACTAAGGTTCGTAGGTAGGGATACATGTGATTGGCTCGGGGAAAAACATGCATTCATAGGATACTCTATGTCTTGAACAAAAGGTCATTTGGATCGCATGCAATATTATGGTGGATAAAATAAGTTGATAAAAACCATATGATGCTAGATGCCAAGAAGGTTAGGTTATCTCTTGCCTTGCTGCCGGGGCGTGTAGTACGGCTCGTCGGGGTAGATAGGGGAACCCTCGACTCCGAAATCTATCGATACCCAAAAGAAAATAAAGAACAAATAAATCACAAGAGGACAAGGTGCAATGCACAATCACATGATGACATGGCAAGTTGATGCAAAGATATCAACATTTATTTTATTTAACAAATTAAATGGAGTTCCAAATAATTAGGCAATTATTGGGAAAACACCCCATATTTAACTTAATGTCCAATTGTCATAAATGATTACATTATTTAGAATTTGCTCAAATATGCATGAATATGACATGATTAGATAGGGTTTGTTCTTCCGATCATTTTGGTACCTCATTTGTAATTTTCGGAGCACCCATGAATAAATAGCGAATTAAATAATTAAAGGAATTTAATTCTTTTGAACCAATTATGAATAACATCAATTAAATATTTGTGATCATGATGTGATATTAGCATGGTTTGATTGCATTTGAATTGTTGATCACATTGATATCTTATTCATAATTTTTGGATCAATATTTAATAAGTTATGAATTTTCCCAATTTGGTATTATTTAACCCATTTTAGGAATTGTTAATTAAACAACAACAATATAATTTCAAAAGAAGTTACAATGACTCCATCTTGTAGCGTTTGTTGTCCTGAACATTTTGAAATTTGGTTTGCAAATTTTGAAGCATTATTCGAAAAGATATGAAATGTTTAATTTCAGTTTATTTCAAAAAGGAAAAACCTTTCACAGGTAGGCCGGCCTTGTGCCGGCCAGGCCGGGCAGGCACCCGAGGCGGGCGGCCTCGTGGCCGGCCCAGGCTGGCGCTAGGCCGGGCACCCTCCCGAGCCAGCCGGCCTTTGGGCCGGCCCAGGCCGGGGCACGGCCAGGTGAGCAGGCACGCGTGTGGTGCCCGGCGGCGACGCCGCACGACAACCGACGGTGGTGAGACGCAGAAGGGAGAGAGGGAAACGGAGGAGTGCGGAAGGGGCGAGGAGCTCACCCAAGGCGTGCACGAGAGCTCGGAGGAGTTGGGGGAGGGCGGAGGCGACGCGTGCGTGCTCGCCGGCACGGTCGGGGTCGAGAACCCGACGAGGCATAACACGGCGTCATCGGCGATGCGAGCGACCCGGCATCGATTCCTCGCACCAGGGCAAAGAGGGAAGAGAGGCGCGTCGGCGGCCCTGCTCCGATTTACACGAGGAGGCCGCTAATGGCGGCAGTGCTACGGCGAGAGCGGTGACTCCACGGCGGCCACCTGAGAGAGAGAGTGGGGGAGAGGAAGCGGGGGGAGAGCAGGTGAGCAGCAGGTGGCCGAGTGAGAGGAGAGCGAGGGCACGGGGTTCTCGTGTCCTCTAGGGAGCAGGTCGAGCGGGGGGGGGCAGGGCGGCATGGGAGGCACGGCCACGGCATGGCGCCAGTGATGGCCATGGAGGCCACGGTGAGGAAAAAGAAAAAGGGAAAATTGTGGATACCCCCCTGGCAGATTTAATTTCTTTGCAAAAAGGTCTCCATCAGCAGAATTTGATGATTTAAAAGAGGCACTGAATCATTTTTATAAAACCTGAAAAAATTCAGGTGGCCTCTCATTAACCTTTAGCACCTCCACAAAAAGTTTGGGCTTCAAATAAAATGTTTAGATTCACAATTATTTGTAGTGTTGCATTATGATCATTTTTGATAATTTGCAAAAATGCATTTATTTGAAGCACTTAAATATTTCCAAAAATAATGAAATTAATCATGGAGACTCCTAGTATGAAAATGAAGCTCCCCATGATTTTAGTTTGAATTTTTGTAAAGATTAACTTAGTTCCAAAAATAGAAGTGAATTAAACCAATTTTGGATTCTCAATTTTATTTATTATTTGGCAACATTTGGAAATTGAGAAAATGTTGTAAGATGCAAAATTGGAACTTCCTAAACAATTTGGAAGTTCCTTTAGTGGTTGCCAAGTTGGCCATTGCATTTGGGTTGGAAGTTTAGGAAGGGTTTGCTTCCTTTGTTTTAATTTTCCAAGTGTTGCTTTATTTTAGATTAGCAATTTTTAAATGGATGCCATGATGCAATGCAAAACAAAAAGTAAAAATTTGGCCCATATTTTAGGGTACTAATCTGGGGCTGTTACAGAGGACCCCTTGCTGCCACAAGAGCAGTGGAGAGGGTGTCTCCAAATGTCCACTTGAACTCAGATGGCTCCATAATGAAGTAGAGCAACCGGAAAAAATAAAAACAACACTTGCAATAAAAGTTTTCCTTACCAATTCCACTTACCAATAGCGCTTTGCTCCCCAGCAACGGCGCCAGAAAATAGTCTTGATGACCCACAAGTACAGGGGATCTATCGCAGTACTTTCAATAAATAAGAGTGTCGAACCCAACGAGGAGCAGAAGGTGTTGGCTTGTAGATTCGCGCAAGGTTTCACTGCAAATACTAATAGACAAGTTTTTATGGGTTTATATAGTAACAAATAAATAAAGTGCGAGTAAATAAAAGAGAGAAATAATTATTGCAGCAAGTGGCCCAATCCTTTTTAGCGCAAAGGAAAAGCCGGTGATGTTACTTATGATGGCTAAAACGTTCCTGAGGTCACACGGGAATTACGTCAAGTCACTTTCGTTTCATACCGCTGCTTAATGTTTAATGTTTTGCTAACTGTTGTGTGGGTGAACCTATGCTAATGAACCGTCCTTACTTGGACCAGTACATACTTGTCATTACACTTCCCTACAAGCATCTGCAAATGCAAAGAAGTATTTAAGAATTAACTAACCACAGCTTTAAACTCTGATATCCTACACTCCCTCATGCATTAGTTTACCGGCGGGGGTTTAGGTTTCTGTCAGTCCCGCAACCACCAAACGAACAAACTAAATACACAATGCATTCCCCTAGGCCCATAAAGGTGAAGTGTCATGTAGTCGGCGTTCACATAACACCACTAGAAGAATAGCACCACAACTTAAATATCAAACCATTAAATACTACTCAGCATAATTCCACTACTAGCAACGAGACTTCTCCCATGTCCTCAAGAACTAAACGAACTACTCACGAGACATCATATGGATCATGATCAGAGGTGATAAATGTATGAATAACAATCTGTTCATAAAAGTATTTCACCGATAAAACACAATAGTATCAACTACACAAGGCAATCAACACCGGAAAAGTGATCCCAATGAACTACAACAAGTATAACCCTAGATGTAACAGCGGAACAAAGTGGAGTTGTGGAGATTATGGTGCTGTCGGTGAGGACGATGTGGATGATGATCCTGATGAAGCCCGTGGCGATGACGATGGTGACGATTTCCCCCCTCCGGGAAGGAATTTCCCCAGCAGATTTCTCCCTGCCAGAGTGCTTTTCTCTCTTTGTGGTTTCCGCCCCTAAGGCGGCAGAATATTTCTTCGAAGTGTCCCCCGAGGTTTTTAGGTCCGAAGGGTGATATAGGCAAAAGGAGGGATCCGTAGGCGACCTAGGGCCGCCAGGTGGGCCCCAGGCGCGGTCCAGGGGTGGACCGCGGCCAGGTGGGGTCTGGCGCCCTGGTGGCTCCCCTCTGCCCCATCTTCTGGCTCATTTGGTCTTCTCGCAAAATAATAACCCCTGAATTTTCTCGGAATTTCTGGGGTTGCAGAAATATAGTATTTTGACGGTGCTTTTTCCAGCTGATTCCGGGCTCCGATAGTCAAATCACCAACAATCATCAAACATGCAGAATAATATAAAATAACATAAGTATTACATTATAATATGAAATATATCCATAAATAACAGTAAATTATGATATAAAATAGTGATGCAAAATGGACGTATCAGTAACTTGAGGATTACATGTGTTCACTGAATGTTAATGCTTTGCTCCGGTGCTCTATTAAAAGGAGCACATTAATTACCATAAGCTTCTTAATTGGCCCGGCTAAAACCGGATGGTAGGACAAAAGATGTTGTGCGAATTCTCATTGCGAGTAGATACAACTATATATGGAACACGTGCCTACGTATGATTCATTAACTAGGTTTATTTGTCATAACTAATTAGTGCAATTCTGTCAATTGCCCAACTGTAATTTGTTCACCCAATGCATGATTATTTGCTTAGGAGAGTTACCTCTAGGGAATCTAAGAATCCCGGTCCATTTTCCACCATCATTACTTTCATGTTACTGTTACTACTGCTTTCAAATCACTGTTACTTTCACCCCTCTTATGTTACTTGTGCTTCAACAGGTGTGGCTGAATTGACAACTCAGCTGTGAAGACCTCTAAGTATTCTTCGGCTCCCCTTGAGTCGAATCAATAAATTGGGTTATACTACCAGCGAAGACTACTATGATCCCCTATACTTATGGGATATCAGTGGGTTGCTGCATGGTGAGGCGGTAGTGCTCTTTGTTTCCTACCTTGGCCTCATGCGTGCCCAGGGGATCAGCTCCAACCCCGGACGGTTCAACGTGTAGGAGTTATGCCCTAGAGGCAATAATAATATGTTATTATTTAATTCCGGTTCATTATTAAGGTTTACATCTTCATGTTATAACTGAAGTGATACTTGAATAACAGATTCAAAGGAAAACTCACATGCATGTGTGGAGAATTAAATAAACAAGTGTTCCTAATCTAGCCTTGTCGGAGAACTGTCCCAGGAACTGGGTGTGTCTCACTAGGTATCGAGTAAGGGGCTGAACACGGAATCAAACAACCCTCAACGTGCCTCGGCGACGGAGCTTGTCGAGAATCGTTGCGGGACGGCACTGCAGAGATGAACACACGATGTTACCCAGGTTCAGGGCCCTCTGGGAGAGGTAAAACCCCTACGTCCTGCCTTGGTTGTATTGCACTTGCTTGGAGAGGTTTTAGTACAAAGGGAGCTTGGCGAGCTCAAGGTGGCTAACAATGGCTAACCCTAGACTGAAGAAGAACCGGAATCGAACCAGCTAGCTCTCAACCAGGATCGAACCTTTTGCCCGAACACGCTCCCCCTCCTTTTATAGGTGTCTTGGACCTCTTCCCCCAAATATCTTGGCGGGAAGGGTTACCACATGGTGACGAAGGAGGAGGACGGGTGCACGATAAAGGTAGAGTCCATGGACACGGTCCATGGCAGGGAGCGGTGTCACCAAAGCTGGAAAAGCCACCGTCCAGCCAGGACGGTGGGCTGGCGCCGTTGAGGTGGGATGTGCCCCACGGTGACGTCGCCCTTGGACGGTAGCTGCAGACGGTCCCCTTATCGCCAAAGTGGCAATTCTTGGAGCTCCTTTGCTTGGTGCAGCATTGTTGACTGCTTTATACACGAGAACGGCAACTGCGGCGCTGCCGTCACCGCGCGCTGGCGTGCCCGTGACTCTGCGGAGGGTGCAGAGCCCATGTGCGCTCTGCCGCGGAGGCAGAGCTGGCTTCGTGACGAAGTAAACCCTCGCGAGGCTCGCCAGGCTTGGCGAGCCTGGTCCTTAGCGAAATCTTCTGAAGAGTGTTGTGGGCCCTGGCAGGCTGGCCTATGGAACCCTGGTTTCCACTGTGCCGACAGTAGCCCCCGGGCCCGCGATGGGCACGCCAAAGCCCATGGATGCAAGCGAAGTGTCGAGGGCCCAACGATGCCTGCCGAGGACGTGACACGTGGGGCGCAGCAGTTGCGCCCGAGGCCACGATCTCCTTGGCTTCAACGGGCGACCCGGTGGGGCCCGCCACGTCCCTGGTAACTGGCCAATAAAGCCTGCGCGCGTAGACGGCGCCCATCACTTCGTCCATTACTCCGCCGCACACTTCCCCCAAATGCCTCCTTCTTCCCAGAGCGCACCACCTCCAAGGTCTCCTTGTCCTGCGACCATGGCGCCCAAGAAAGCAACTGTTGTCCAGAAGGGCAAGGCCACGATGCAGGCCGGCAAGTCTGCGGCGGCGTCGCGGGGTGCTGAACCCCAGGGGGTGCTGCCGAAGTCCCGCGTCCACTCGGAGGTGATTGAAAAGGTGCGCCACCTAGCGGCCGCGAAGACCAACGAGCTCGACGCCACAAGCATGGAGCCGGCCGGCAGCAGCAAGCTCTGCGCGGGGTATTACCCCATCTTCCTTCACACTCTCTACGCCGGTCTC
Source organism: Puccinellia tenuiflora (assembly GCA_012064385.1). Taxonomy (NCBI): domain Eukaryota; kingdom Viridiplantae; phylum Streptophyta; class Magnoliopsida; order Poales; family Poaceae; genus Puccinellia; species Puccinellia tenuiflora. The sequence goes on along the minus strand of QRDG01000298.1, from coordinate 765,371 downwards.
ATTCCTCCTTTCTCCAGCTTCCTCATGGGGATTTTGGAGGCATACCAGATCCAACTCCTCCATCTCCATCCCAATGCCATCCTCATCCTCTCCATCCTCGCCTACCTCTGCGAGGCGTACATCGGCATCCGCCCTTCTATGGCCCTCTTCCGCAGCTTCTACGCACTCCGGTCCACCGCGCAGAATGAGCGGACCGGGTGCGTTTCCTTCCGTATCGCCGACGCCAGGCGCAAGGACTACATCCCCATCGCGTGGTGCAGTGAGAATGTCATCACCAAGGTGACGAAGAAAGTGGAGGACTTCCGCCATCGGTGGTTCTTTGTCGACACCAAGACGTCGAACCACCTCCTGGATATACCCGTGGCGCCCCCGAAGAAGTGGGCGCGTTGGGCGAGCGGTGGCTTCGAGGGCCCAAAGCTTGACGCGGTGTACGAGTGCATACGGGGGCACCGCGAATCCGGGCTCACCGGCCAGATGGTGGCGAAGGACTTCACGAGGCGCCGCATCGCCCCCCTCCAGTGGCATTCAGAGCCGATGTGGGCGTACACAGGCCGGGGGGATGGGATGCGCCTGTGCACAGACAGCTTCTCTCCGGAGGTGTTGAGCCAGGTCATCGGAGTTCTCTTCACCACGGCGGCCATCCCATCCCCAGGCGTCGACGATGCCCGGCCGCTCTTCACCTTTGTGGACGAGAGCGTGCGCGAGCACCGCAGAGGCCTGCCCAGATTCGACGAATGGGGCATCGTGCCTGAGGGACTCCGCGGGCCCCGCAGCAACCCGTGGGCGGCGGAGCTGGAGCAGATGGACGAGTCGCCGGAGCTGGACGAGGTTGAAGACTCTGGCGAGGACGAGGCCTCGAGAGGCGCTAACCCCTCTGGCGAGGACGAGGCCTCAAGAGGCGCTAACCCCTCGGGAGGCTCCGCCGGCTCCCCAAGGAGCGTACCGCCTGAAGAGGACCTCCAGGTGATTTCCTCCAGCAGCGACGATGATGCCTTTCGCATAGCTCCCTCTCGACGCACCGCAGAGGAGGAGGGGGAGAGCGGCAGCAAGGGAGGACGCTGCGAGCCCCGCTCCAAGGTCGTCCACGATAGGAACGCCACAGCCACGAGGGGCGCTCCTCGCGAGGAGGCAGGAGCGCCTCGAGAGGAGGCAAGAGCGAGCAGCCCCAGCTGCCAAAGGCAAAGAAAAGGGTGTGGAGGATGGCCGACGAGTAAGCCTTGGTCCTTCTTCTTTCCTTTAGCATTTTGCTTTCGAAAACCCTCTTGACGGATCTTCTGCTTGTTTTTCTTTTCAGGAACCCTGCGGCGCCGAAGAGGCGGCGGCTCCGCAAGCTTGGGGAGACCGTTGGTGCCACCGCGGAGATGCCTGCGGCTGGCGAGCCGTAGCATGTGGCTACTCCTCCCGCGGCTGAGCATCGCGCGGAGGAGGTGGTTGAAGAGGTGGCGTTGTCGCCAGCTCAGGCCGCCACTCCTCCCATACTGCAGGAGGCAACGGAGGAGGAGGCGGCGGCCAAGGCCGCACGAGCCTCAGCAAGGCCGGACGAGGAGGAGGAGATTGAAGAAAACATCGTGGAGCCGCCTCCGGAGGGAGAGGCTCCCACAAGAGGGGCTGATGTGCCCGAGGCCGCAGCAGGCGCGGCCACCACGGAAGGGGCGGAAGACGCCCCTGAGGAGAAGGAGGAGGAGGCGCCTCCGGAGCCCATGGACGCTGGAGCCGGGGGCGAGAGGACGCCCAGCCCCTAGAGGGATCCTGACGCGGGCGGCGAAGGAGGCGCCCACACGAGCCCCCAGGCCGCACCAGAAACGGCTGTGAGCCCGAGGAAGGGTGCCTCGGGCGCCTCGCCAAGAATCGAGACCTCTGCACCCCGCAGCGGTGCGGGGACCTTGGCGCTGCGGGAGCCGCGGTGCCACGCAGTTCGCCGCAGCGCCGTCTTCAGCCAGGCGTGGCGGACGCTCGACGAGCTGGAGGCGCAGTACGCCAAAGAGGAACTCGCCAGGGCGGAGGAGCGGGCGAGACTCGACGATGCCTAGGCCCTCCTCCGCGAGAGCGTGGAGAGCTGCCGCCGGCAGGATGCGGCGGCCCTGGCGGCACGCCAAGAGGCCATGCGCTTCGCCGAAGAGACCCGCGACAGCGTGAAGCGGGAGGCAGCGGAGACCATGGAGCAGCTGAACGCCGCACGGGAGGCGCTTGAGGCGGAAACTGCCTCCAAGCGACATGAGGTTGCGGCCTTGGAGCAAAACTTCATCACGCACTCCAAATCTGTGGAGGGCAGCTTGAAGGAGCTCCGCGAGAGGCTGGATGCTCACGAGGTGCGGCTGACCCAGCGCGAGGCGGAGCTCACGCAACGCGAGGGAGAGCTCTCCCCCCACGAGGAGGAACTGCGCCGGCGCGAGGAGCAGGTCCAGCAGCTTGAGGCGGACCAGGCCACCCGCGAGGAGCAGCTGAAGGCTCGCGAGGGCCGGGTGGCCAAGGACGAAGCCTCCTACGCGGAGCGCCTCGAGAAGGCCAACGCCGATCTCGCGGCGAAGCGGAAAAGAACGCAGGAGGAGGCCGACGACAAGGTCAAGCTCATCCGCCAAGATCTCTCCAAGGATTATGGCGAGAAGGTCAAGAAGCAGGAGGAGCGCTTCACGACGAAACGCAACGAGCTCCAAAACTGCATCAAGGGGCTCGAGAAGGAGGAGAAGCAGATGGCCTCCCGCCTTCAGAGCGCCAGGGCCGCTCAGGCCCGCACGGAAGCGGAGGTTGTCGCCCTGAAGAAAGACCTGAGCGAGCTCCACCAGCAGGTGGGGCCGGTTGTGGACCTCATGGAGGAGGCACGGAGCAACGCGCAGATCGGCCGAACCATGTCGCGCCAGCGCCAGCGCATGCTCCAAGACCTGGTACTCCGTGCGCGCGCCGTTGGGGATCGCCTGGGAACCGAGGTCCCCCCCCCCCTTCGCCACCGGGGGGACGACGACGAGGCCGGATACGTGTTCTTCTTCGAGCAGTTCCTCGCAAAGCTTGAAGAGACCGCGAAGGACCTCGACGAGCGCGTCGTGGAGGAGAGCCGCGATCTCCTCGTCCTCGCCACCTGCCGCATCTTTTCCAACCTCGCGAGGATCCAGCCCTCCCTCGACCTCGAGGCCGTGACGGCGCCCGTCGATCTCAGCAGCCGCGTCGCGCTGAGCGTCAGGATACGGAAGGCCGCCGAGGAGTATGCCAGGAAATTCAACCAAGTCGAGGTTGAGGAAGATGAAGACGACGGCGAAGAGGACGTCCCGAAGGAGGAGGTGGATGCCGCCGCGGACGACGTGGGCACCTCAAGAGGCCCGACGGCCTGAGCTCCTTCCTGTGACTGGATGTGCATGCGGCACACGCTATCTTAGCATTTTGTTTGTAAAAGCCTTGTAAAGACTTTCTTAAGCTTTATTTGAACGTGCTTGGTGAATATCCCTCGGGAGGCTTTTATCTTTCCTTTCATGTATTTTTCGCTCTACGTCTTAGGACCCTCTCTTAGCGCTACACCACTGCCGCTTCGGTATGTGAGAGTCAGGGCTCCACAAGGCCGGGGGGTGCGCGAGGCCTCGAGAGGTAAGAGCTCCCGAGGCGCGATGCTCGGGGCTCCCCTTTAACGCGCAAGCAGCCCATGAGGCATAGGAGAGATAAAAGAGGCTCGAGGGACAAAAACCAGCGAAAGGAAATTTTAACCAAGTGTTTGGACTTAGCTTCGCGAGGCGTTTTTGCCTTGGAGAGGGTGTTGGTTCCCTGATGAGGCGTTTTTGCCTTGGAGAGGGTGTTGGTTCCCTGATGAGGCGTTTTTTGCCTTGGAGAGGGTGTTGGTTCCCTGATGAGGCGTTTTTTTTCCGAGATTGCCTGAGGCTTGTTTTGAACCTGCTTTCCTGCGTTTGGACAGATAGGCATACCCACAAGCAATACATAGCTAGATAACTCATGCGTGCTCGTAGGTTCCTTCATGTGTGTCTCGCGAGGAGAACAGGCACCAAGGTCCTTGGTGAGTTGACGTGCACGGGAGCCGGTCCATGAGTTCAGAGCTCCTTGGGAGTTGACATGCATGAGAGCTGACCCGTGAGTTCAGCGATCGGATTCCTTGGGTTTGAGGCGCTGCTGGGATGCTCCCGAGGCACAGGCACCATGCTTAGCCCCCGCTCGCGAGATACACAGGAGGGATCATACGAGCGAGGATGAAAAACAATAACATAACTGCTTACCAAAGCAACAACATATGCTGGCGCGAAGCGCAAAGGTTCAAAGTGACCTGAAACAGAGGTTCATTACACTGGCGTGGCCAGAAATACAAAATCCGCCATGTCTGGGCATGGGGTTCCACATGGAGTGGCTGAGACTCTCGCGGCCCGAGGTGACGCATATAGAGAGAGCTCAGAGAGGGGGCCCCTATGCGGGGGTGGCTTTGAGAGCCTGTGGTCCACCATGGCTGGGCATGGGGACCCACCTCGCCAAGGCATGGTGCTTGAAGAAGTCACCTTGCCGAGGCGTGGTGGCTTGGGAGTCTTCTCGAACGGCCCGCGGCAACGTATAGTAGAGAGGGGAGCCCGAAGTTTTTCCTCGTGGAGGATATGACCTTGGCCACGACGTTTTTACCGTGGCTGCACGGGGTGTCTCCAGCGAGGACCGAGGCCTCGCGGGGGGATCGGCCTCGCGAAGGCCGGTGCCTCGGGAGAAGACCGGAGCCTAGACGTTTTTACCGTGGCTGCACGGGGTGGCTGTCACGGAAAGGAAGCCTTGACGTTTTTACCGTGGCTGCACGGGGTGTCTCCAGCGAGGACCGGGGCCTCGCGAAGGGATCGGCCTCGCGAAGGCCGGAGCCACGGGAGAAGGCCGGAGCCTAGACGTTTTTACCGTGGCTGCACGGGGTGTCTCCAGCGAGGACCGGGGCCTCGCGAGGGGATCGGCCTCGCGAAGGCCGGTGCCTCGGGAGAAGGCCGGAGCCTAGACGTGGGCGGCGCGAGCCCCCGAGCCTCGTGAGGGGGTCAGCCTCGTGAAAGCCGGGGCCCAGGCGAGGGGTGGCGCGACGCTCCCGAGAGGGGCTCAGCCCCCGAGGGGAGCTCATCGATCCAGTGCTTGCCGCTGGCCTTGAGACGCTTGAAGCTTCTCGCTGGATTTCCTCTTCTTCTTGGATCCCTCGGCGGGGTCCCCTGGCTCGTTCTTGACGAACAAGCTGGCCCTCCTCAGCCTTGGCGCACTTGTCCGCCAAGTCGAAGAGCTTGATGATGGTGGTGATGTTGTCGTGGATGCCAAGCTTCTCGAGCATCCGCACATCCGTGACTCCAGCCTGGAAGGCCGAAATGACCTGCGCGTCGGTGGCGTTGGGGATCTTGTTGCGCACCTGGCTGAAGCGCTGGATGTACTTGCAGAGGGTCTCGCCAGGCTTCTGGCGTACGCCGCGGAGGTCGTTGTACGTGAGGCCGCGCTCGTACGTGCCCTTGAAGTTGGCGACGAAGCACCGGCAGAGGTCCTCCCAGGTGTTGATGGACTCGGCGGGGAGGTTCGTGAGCCATGAGGACGCGGAGTCCTTGAGGGCCATGGGGAACCAGTTCGCCATGACTTTGTCATCGCCCCCTGCGGCCTGGATGGCCAAAGTGTAGAGCTGCAGGAACTCCAGGGGTTGTTCTTGCCGTCGTAGCGCGGAGGAAGATCCGGCCTGAACTTGACCGGCCAGACGACGCGACGGAGGCTGCGAGTGAACGCGGCCGTCGTGCCGTAGGTGACCGGGCCGTTGGCGAGGGTGGCGCGGAGGTGGCGCCCCGCGGTGGCGACGTCCTAGATGGCGCGGTTGTGGCGATCCTGCTGGCGCTCGATGCTCACGCGTGCGTCCTCCGGGACTCGCTGCACGATTTGGCAGTCATGCGGCGACGACGCGTGCGACGCAGCACGGTTGTCGCGAGGAGGAGCCCCGGCTGGAGCAGGTTGTGGTGGAACTGGTGGAGCTGGAGCGGGCGCGGGATGACGAGGTAGTGCATGCGGCACGCCGTGCGCCACGTCCCCTGCACGTGCAGAGAGAACCAGCGAACGAGACGGTGCAGGAGTGGCGACGCGAGCGGCGCCGACGAGCTCGGAGAGGCGGTAGAGCCAGGCTTCTTGAGCCTCCGGCGTGGGACGGTACTGCAGCAGCTCCTGCGCCATGAGAAGCGCAGTTGCCGGGCTGGGCGCAGGGCGGCCCAGTGAGGAGGCAGCACGGTCCCGCGACGGGTGCAGGGAGGAAGCCTCCTCTTCACCGAGGTCGTCCTCGGCGTGGTCGTTGTCATCGTCCTCTGGGTGCTCGACGCGGGGCTCGGGGTCAACGTGGCGCTCCGGAGCAGCACTTCCGTGCGGGCGGCCACGCGGGTTGCCAGCGGGAGCGGTGGCGGCGCTGGCCGTCCGGCAAGCGAGACGTTCGGCGCGAGAGCCGGCCATGGCGGTGTCGAGGTTGAAGATGCGCCTCAGCCCCCTACCTGGCACGCCAAATGTCGGAGAACTGTCCCAGGAACTGGGTGTGTCTCACTAGGTATCGAGTAAGGGGCTGAACACGGAATCAAACAACCCTCAACGTGCCTCGGCGACGGAGCTTGTCGAGAATCGCTGCGGGACGGCACTGCAGAGATGAACACATGATGTTACCCAGGTTCAGGGCCCTCTGGGAGAGGTAAAACCCCTACGTCCTGCCTTGGTTGTATTGCACTTGCTTGGAGAGGTTTTAGTACAAAGGGAGCTTGGCGAGCTCAAGGTGGCTAACAATGGCTAACCCTAGACTGAAGAAGAACCGGAATCGAACCAGCTAGCTCTCAACCAGGATCGAACCTTTTGCCCGAACGCGCTCCCCCTCCTTTTATAGGTGTCTTGAACCTCTTCCCCCCAAATATCTTGGCGGGAAGGGTTACCACATGGCGACGAAGGAGGAGGATGGGTGCACGATAAAGGTAGAGTCCATGGACACGGTCCATGGCAGGGAGCGGTGTCACCAAAGCTGGAAAGCCACCGTCCAGCCAGGACGGTGGGCTGGCGCCGCTGAGGTGGGATGTGCCCCACGGTGACGTCGCCCTTGGAGGGTAGCTGCAGACGGTCCCCTTATCACCAAAGTGGCAATTCTTGGAGCTCCTTTGCTTGGTGCAGCATTGTTGACTGCTTTATACACGAGAACGGCAACTGCGGCGCTGCCGTCACCGCGCGCTGGCGCGCCCGTGACTCTGCGGAGGGTGCAGAGCCCATGTGCGCTCTGCCGCGGAGGCAGAGCTGGCTTCGTAAGGAAGGAAACCCTCGCGAGGCTGGAGGCCTCGCCGAGCCTTTTTGCTTGGTCCCTGGAGATGCCCTCTCGAGAGGAGGTCCCTCGCGAGGGAAAAAGCCCTCGCGAGGAGGAGAGGTCCCTCGCGAGTGGAAAAACCCTCGCGAGGCTCGCCAGGCTTGGCGAGCCTGGTCCTTAGCGAAATCTTCTGAAGAGTGTTGTGGGCCCTGGCAGGCCGGCCCGTGGTACCCTGGTTTCCACTGTGCCGACAAGCCTCTAAGATTAGGTCACAGGTTGACCTATGATCACATTTTCCTGATCATGGACTAAGATAAGTTAAACAACTATGAGAGTATATTGTTCACAAAACAATGGTACTGAACCGACTCAATTGTTTGATCTTGCTATGAGATATATTTGTCGATTGTAAATATCACCATCATTGTATTGTTGCCACGAGTATTAATCCTTAGACCATGAGAATATCTAGTGACCTTGGTGATGTAATAGGTGGTTTTTGGGTATGTCCTAAAGTATGTATGGAACTTGGATAGTTCAAGATTGGGATCTTGCTCCTCCCGAAGATGAAGAGATATATCCCAGGCCCTCTCATGTATTATGATATCATTCATTCATCTCGTTAGACACAACCTGAATCCAGTCAGTAAAGGAAATCGAAATATGGGATGAGAAAAGAAAATTAATATCGGTACAAGGATAACGGATATAGTAATCAAAGAGTTTGATTACGAGGATATCGACATCTCACCTCAGATATTATTTAATATCATGAAGCAAGGGGATTTACTTAGCTGAGCAGCAGAAGTTTCTTTCAAGCTCTTCGTGCTTTTTTGTGAATGCATAGGAACCATCATGGGCATTCATGGCTCCGCGATTGGTTGTTGTTCAGAATTGTTCCAGGACATGCCTATGCATTACAGAACCTACCATGTCACACGCTTAAGGTGCTTTCATCTATTATGGAAAGATGTTATGTATGGTAGGTAGATATGAGACACACCGGAATCGTTCTAGAGGAATTTAGAGAGACAACATAAGAATTCCGAGAATCATTATGCAGACATGAGATGTCCCGGTGTCATTAAAATACATTTTAATGAGTGCCGACATGTTCCGGGGATTTTAATAAGAGGACATACAACGTCCGAGATTATTAAAATGGAAAATGGTTATGTACTCCTAGGTGTACGTACTCCCACGTACAATATACCACATAGAAGAATTAAATAAACCTCTTTATCATTTTTAATATACTTCATGATTGAATACTAGATACCCCAAAGTGAGTCATGTGAAAAATTTCATATAAATCTATATATTTTATATTATTTGCACATATACTGCTTTTCTGTACGTAAAAATGGTATATCAAAAAATCCGGGGGACTTCCGGTGATATTTTTTTCATACAACTTGCATTGAGGTATCTTAGAATAATTAATAAGGTATATAAAAAATAATAATGAGATATACTGCGCTCGTATGTGAGGTACACTGAATATGAGAGTATGTACACCTAGGAGTATATACAAGGAGTTCTATTAAAATAAGGTTTATAAATGATTGGAATTGTTCCAATGGAGGTATCGGACTAGTCGGAATTTATCGGAAGATTATAGGCATAAGACACGCCGAGAAAATCGGGTAAGAGGGTCACGGGGGGCAGCCCAGTGTCCTAAGGCCCCGAAGGGCCGAATGAGTCGACAAATCTCTCATGGACGTAAGGCCCCAGTGACCTATAACCCCTCCTTTGGAGGACACACAATTGCCTCATGGTATTTCTGGAGGCAAATCTATCTCTCTCTCTCTAATCTTATGTGTCAAGACAAACTCTGCTACACGTAGATCTGATCTAGCAAGCCCATGTTGTACATCTACACCAACGTCGTAAAGCTGATCTTTGATCGTGAGTACGAGTCCTGGACGATGGAGTGCTCACGGATTGAAGTAACCGTACGCTGGAGGGATTACATACGTGCGATCATGTATGAGGGAGCGAGAGCATGGATTCTGCATCAATCCGTCAACATCCTCGTACCCCAATGTGACTACGAAGATCTAACACATGCTTTGTCAACATCTACTTCCGCTACAGGTATTGGTAAGTACTAGATCGATCTCTTAGATAGTTGCATCTTCATAGATTGATCTTGGCGCTTGCATAGTGAGGCAATTTTTTGTTGTTGTCCATATGCGCAACCCTACAAGGTTCCCTTCGAACCAGGGCGAGTAGGTAGAGGTCTTCTTTATAGGTGGAACAAATGATTTGACGACAGATCGACCTCCCGTGCGCGACGATGGCGTGAGCCCTCCCATGGCATGCTCCCTACAGGTTTAGCCCCTTCTTCGGTCGGATTGCAGGGTTGGATGATGGCTTCGTTTCTCAAGGTGTGCTTCATCTTTTTCTTCGTTTGTAGTGTTTGATGCTAATAAGCTGTCTTTCGGCACTTGTAAAACTCTGACCGTTCCTGGATTCATTAATTCAAAGTCGGGCTCATTTCAAAGTACCGTCTAAAAAAGATAGGGGAATTCGTTAATTATGAACGGATGCACTATTCAAAATTCTATAAAACCTGGTCATAGGAATCCAATCTATAGGAATCCGAGTAGCACCAATTCTTTGATCCAAAGACATTCCATAGGAAATAATCTGAAGGATCGAAATCCTACAAAAAAATTCCTAGAATCCAAATAGAAAGAGACCCGCCAAGTTTTATCTTAGAATGAGTTAATGGCACTGGTGGTCACACAACTTGCAACGCGGGTGCAGATAAGTCACTCAACTTGTAAAACAGAAAAACCTGACACACAACTTGTGAAATTTGTGCACCCATGATCACATTCCGGTCTGGTTGACGGTTTTCGTCCCAAATCGGTCACGTGCGGCTCACGTGATGATCAATTCATCCTTTTCTTTTTCAGAAACCCCCTAGTGTTTTTCTTTTAACAGGTAAGGTCAACGACACAGGTCCAGGTAGAAATGGCTTTACATGAAGAGGAAAGTTTTTCTTTGGATCGTCCAGACCCAATCCCTCTCCAACCTCCTTCCAATAATATTATCAAACATATAATACGAGCAAGCTACTGGTTCTTCCGTGTGGAATCGAGTTCAATGGTAAAGGGGCGAGCTGCGTGTTCTGGTGTGCATGCTGCACTGAGTGTGCGTATGTGCACAGGTGGAGAGGCTGTTGTATCTTGGTCATGGCGGAAGGTGACTAGCCTCGGACGGATCTGAGCATACAGAACAATAAAGAGGGCACAGTGATGTCTGGCGGATGCGTCAGCTCACCGGGAGGCTGCCGGAAGTTATTGCTTGCCGGGGTGCTCAATCGGCGGCGAATTTCGTTGAAGACGGGCGGCGGTCGGAGAGGAAGAAGACGATGTAGTTGAGCCGTGTAGCGAACCCGTCTCCGATTCCTTGCGTGTGCGCGTATAGGACGATGAGGCAGAGGATATGACGCGCTTAGGTCGCCTCGAGCGCACCCATGGCATCGAGTGCTTCTCTGACATCTGGCGCGATGAACGGTGGATGAAGCGACGAACGGCGGCCATGGCTAGGGGACGCGAAGGACCGTAGGAGGGGAAAGTAGCTCTGGGGCATCGGGCTATTGGCAAGCGGCGAATGGCGGCGGCGGCCGGAGCGGCGAACGACGGCGGTTGGGGCTTTGAACAACGACCGGAGCGGGCAATGGCGGCGGCGGACGGAGCGGTGAACTGAAGCCATGGCTAGGGGACGGGGAGGACCGGAGGAGGGGAAAGTAGGTCGGGAGCGTCAGGTTGTTGGCAAGCGGCGAATGATGACGGTCATGGTGGCACCTTGACATAACCACGACGCCAGACCTCGGGAGCACGCCGCGATACTCCCAGTCTTCTTCTTCTCGGCGAACTGGCGTCGGCGCTGCCGTGCATAGAGGACCTGATACGTCTCTGACGTATATTTTTGATGTTCCATGCTTGATTATATATCATTGCCACATGTTTTTATATCATTTTGGCATAATTTATGGAACTAACCTATTGATAAGATGCTCAGTGCCAGTTCCTGTTTTCTGCTATCTTTTTGTTTCAGAAAAGTTGTTCGGGGAAGTTTCTCGGAATCAGCTGAAAATTTACATGAATTATTTTTACGAAGAAACAAAGACAGATCCGGGAGGAGACCTACAAGGGGGCCCCACAGTGGTCAGATGCCCCCCAGGCGCGATCAACACCTGGCCGCCTCGGGCGCCTCCTCGAGTTTCCCTTTCGCCTGAAAACCCTCAAGACCCGATCGTATTTTCCAGAAAACATCCGAGCCCGCCACTGTCGCCAACCCTAAATCAGGAGGGATCAGAAGCTCTTCCCGGCACCTTGCCGGTGGGGGAGATCATCACCGGAGGCATCTACACCACCATGCATTCCTCCAGAGTGATGCGTGAGTAGTCCACCACGTGACTACGGGTCCATGGTAGTAGCTAGATGGTTGTGTCTTCTCCTTGTACTCCATTGCTTAGATCTTGTGAGCTGCCTATCATGATCAAGGTCATATTATCTGCAATTGTTACATGATGTAGCCTGTTGACACCTTGCTAAGTCTTCACCAAGTCCTACTGAATTCAATAACCTTGGTTTTGTAATCAAGGGGAAACTGCTGCTACACTGGATCATACCTTCCTCTTGGGGTTCCCCAGCGAACGTGTGATCCACGCCATCAAGCATTTTTCTGGCACCGTTGCCGGGGATTTGGCAGCTTCAGCTAGGGGAGTTTCACACATCCTTGCACTTACTTTGTTATTGTCTTGCTTAGTATATTTTTTGTTAGTCTCGTTTTACTTTTCGTTTGCTCTCAAACTCAAAAACACAAAAAAAAATTACAGCACCTAGTTTATTTCGGTTTTGTCCTGTTACCATGACTAGCCCTTTGGATAAGAGGCTTTTAGGAGAAATTCTTACCTTTTAACAAAAGGTTGGAGAGAGTTTTAAAAATTCTTGGGAGATAATTTCAGAACCTTACAAAAAAAATGCAACCCAGGATTGAATTGGGTGTTCTCCTAAATTTTTTCTACTTTTGTCTTACAACTGTGTATCAACACACTTTGGATGTTATGGTGGGAGAAACCTTTTTGGAATATGATGCAATTAAAGCTTTTAGAATTATAAATGGGTTGGCTATTTTTCCTATGATGGATAAAACTGATAAAGTTATTGAAAAATTAGACAAGATGGAGAAAATTTTAAATGATCTTGCCATAAGTGAAAATGAGAGTACTTATGAAATCAAGCAACCCCTTGCTGTGATGAAAGATGATTGGGAACCTTTTATAAAAGTTGAAATTGATCACCAAAACTTTCTGGCTTATTGTGATTTAGGTTCCACTGCTTCAATCATGCCAAAAATGGTGTATGACTCTCTTACATATAAAAACATTATTGATTACCCATTTTATCACTCCCATGCTAATGGAACTATCTCTAATATTTTGGGAAGAGCTAATGGAATCCCTGTAGTTTTTCGAAACAAAACTTTTCCCATTGACTTTATGGTCTTAGAAAAATTCCGAGGGGATATAGTTTTAGGGAGGTCATTTCCTAAAATTGCTGAATGTTTTATTAATGTTAAGTATGGATTTGTGAGACTTAATGCTTCCAATAATCGAAAGATGTTTTTACCTTGTAAAGTGAAAGATGAGCTTATTGAGGGAGGTAATGATTTTGATACTGAGGATATTGATAAAACTTGATTTTTCCCTTGTGCCTAGCTAAAAGGCGTTAAAGAAAAGCGCTTATGGGAGGCAACCCATTTTATTTTCACCTACTGTTTCTTTTTGGTTTTGGTTTTGTTTTGGGTGATGTTACCTCTGTAACAAATCCCTTGTATCTTTTTGTTTTGGTTTTTTGTGCCAAGAATAGCTTCTAAAGAGAGGGAGACTAATTTGTGAGTTTGTTGTCCAGAACAGATTTCTATTCTTCACTGTTCGAAATTCCAAAAACTCACAGTACGTCATCTGTGGCTGTAAATTTTTTACAGCAAGCATCAGTTTTTTTACCTTTCTCTAGTTTTACGTTTTCTGATTTGAGGTCCAGAAGTACCCCGAAAAAATTCATCTCTACAGTCTGTTCTATTTTTGACAGATTCTATCTTAGTTTTGCATTACTTCTTTTACGGGCAAAGTGAGGTTCTTTTGAGGACAAGAGCTTTACTTAGACCTTGGTGACAGTAGCTAATGTTTAAAAATAAGTTCATTATATGTGCTTTGGAACTGAAGGAAGATATTATATTTGTGGACAAACCCCTCTAATGAAGTTGCGATAAGTTTTGCGTGAAGGAAGTTTTCAAGTATTCAAGAGAGAGGTGATGAATGAAGATCAAGAAGGGATAAAAGATCAAGCGTGGGGAGGCTCCCCATGGACCCTCCTCTGCAATATTCAAGAAGTCACGAGCGTCTAAGCTTGGGGATGCCCAAGGCATCCCCTTCTTCATCAACAATCATCAGTTTTATTCATGGTACTATATTTTTATTCCTTTACACATTATGTGTTATTCTTGGAGCGTCAATTTGTTTATGTTTTGTTCTCTGGTCTTTGCAATAGATTGGATCCTTGCATTCTTGTTTGGGAGAGAGACACGCTCCGCTTTTTCATAAAACACTCATGTTCTTCACTTATATGTGTTGAGTGTTTAGCTTTTATTATTCTTGCTTCTAGCTCTTGTTTATCATGTATCTCTTGTTCAGAGCATTTAGCTTTTGTAGTTAGGAGTACTCTCTTGTGTTTTCTCTTATAGTTGTTTCAAATAAGTTGATTGGTGTTTGGTTTAAAGGAAATTATCACGTAGGAAGTGGTGAAAAGAAGTGCTTCCATAATCTTGTAGATCGTTGTCTTGAATATTTGATACTTGTCAATTGTTTTGAGATATGAAGTAGATTAATGCTTAAACTTGTGGATCATGTACTTAAGAATGGATTAGTGAAGAACTACCGTAAAGCTTAGAATTATGGCGCTTGTCCTGCTTGGTAGCTCTCAAAGTCTAGATTTCTTTTTACAAAGGCATGGTTTGGCTAACAAGGGAGACGGTGTGAAGTCTAATGGTTATGCTTAATGTATATCATGTAGTCATTCATGGCTAAGTTGGTGTTATGTGTTTGCTTGATAAATTGCTAAGCCTAAAAATTTTGTACTGAGAGGGAATACTTCTCATGCATCCAAATCCCTAAGCCAAATATCTTTGCCATTTGTGTCCACCATACCTACCTACATGTGGTATTTCCTTACCACTCCAAGTAAATTTGTCATGTGCTACCTTTAAACCTTCAAAATATTCCAATTTGTGTCTTTGTTTTTAGCTCACGAGGAAGTAGTAAGGAAGTTTGCTATATCCTGTGTCAAGCAAGGTTATTCCCCCCTTTCACTTGGTGAGCATGGATTACGTGCTCACTTAAATTTGTCGAGAGCTGGCCAAGGGTTCCCAGGCCGCAAAATATAAATTCAACATCATTAATCTCTCCTTCACACATTGAACCTGAGAAATCAGTCAAACAGTGGATAGTGATAAACAAAGGAGAAAGAGGAATGTTCTCGTTCATCTATGGGAGCTGCTCTCACAAGTCTAAAGCCTTGCTTTGTATGGGGGGATAGCATATTTCTTTGTTGTGAAGTCGTTGACGAAAGCATGCATATCTCAAAATTATTTTACTTCTATTTCATAAAAAAATTAAAAAGCTCTAGCACATGACTAATCTCTGCTTCCCTCTGTGAAGGGCCTTTCTTTTACTTTTATGTTGAGTCAGTTTTCCTTTCCAATCTTTATCTCTCAAGCAAACACGTAGTATCAATTTTGGTGCAAGTCTTACTACATGTTATCCTTATGTCTAACCATGAAAACTTTGTATTGACCTTATCTTGAGATAAATATGTTGCAAGTTGAAGCTTTTGCTGAAAACATATATCTTCCATGTGTTGGTCAAACACCTTTGACGAAAGAATGCTGCTTTGTGAGATATTAATCATGTCAAGTTTTATACTTTTAAGTCTCCAAAGTACTATTTGCGAAAAATTCTTGTTTAGATGCTTGGTTAATCATTGTCTATTTTATTCAATAGACCATTGTCTTGGATCACTTCATTCAGTTCATGTGCTTTTATTACTTGATCAAGATTGTGTTGGTAGCATGTCACTTCAAAAATTATTTTGTTATCATTTATTTACTTGAGGACGAGCAGGAATTAAGCTTGGGGATGCTGATATGTCTCTGACGTATCTATAATTTTTTATGTTCCATGCTTGATTATATATCATTGCCACATGTTTTTATAATGTTTTTATATCATTTTGGCATAATTTATCAAACTAACCTATTCACAAGATGCCCAGTGCCAGTTCCTGTTTTCTGCTGTCTTTTTGTTTCAGAAAAGTTGTTCGGGGAAGTTTCTCGGAACCAGCTGAAAATTTACATGAATTATTTTTACGAAGAAACAAAGACGGAGCCAGGAGGAGACCTGCAGGAGGGCCCCATAGTGGCTAGATGCCCCCTAGGCGCGGTCAACACCTAGCCACGCCTGGGTCCCACCTGGGCGCCTTCCCGAGTTGCCCTTTCGCCTATAAAACGCCTTCGTCCCGAAAACCCTCGAGACCCGATCACATTTTCCAGAAAACATCCGAGTCCGCCGCCGTCGCCAACCCTAGATCGGGAGGGATCAGAAGCTCTTCCTGGCACCCTGCCGGAGGGGGAGATCATCACCGAAGGCATCTACACCACCATGCCTGCCTCCGGAGTGATGCGTGAGTAGTCCACCATGGGACCACAGGTCCATGGCAGTAGCTAGATGGTTGTCTCTTCTTCTTGTACTCCATTGTTTAGATCTTGTGAGCTGCCTATCATGATCAAGGTCATATTATCTGTAATTGATACATGATGTGTGCTTGGATCCGATGAATTGTGGAAATCATTAATCTTGTTCATCTATGTGTTATGTTTTATCTATGATCTTGCATGCTCTCCGATACTAATGGATGCTTTGGCCAAGTAATTATTAGTATTCTTCAGAGAGGGTATTTATGCTAGATAGTGGGTTCATGCCTTCTAGAGCAGAGTGCGACTGGCAGAAACGCTCATGCCAAGATTATGATGTTGCCACTAGGGAGAAAACAGCGGTGTTTACTTCCTCGTGTTATTACATTCCTTACATTATGCACCATGCTTATTACGATGATCTGTTGCTTGCAACTTAATACTTCTGGGAGACATGCTGAATAGCGATCTCGGGGGTGGATTATTAGTCATAGACGCAGTTGGATAACAGTCTATGTATTTTGACGCAATGCCCATATTAGATGAAACGGTGAACTATATTGTTTTATGATAGCATTGTTATGCGCCCACAATTTTGTCAATTGCCTTGCTGTAATTTGTTTACCCATCATGCATATCTTCTGGAGAGACACCACTAGTTATCTGTGGACTCCGGTCCTATTTTCCTACACTGTTTACAAACTATTTTAATAGCTTTCCGCACTCATTTGCTTGCTGGTCATATTCTACTCTTATCATATTTTACACTTGCACATTTAATTCTTTGTGTTCAGCAAGCCGGAGAAATTGACAACCTCTCTGTTTCGTTGGGGCATAGTAGTTTGTTTGTAATTGTGTGTAGGTCCACGTCAATTATCGTAATCGGCGCCGTTGACACCTTGCTAAGCCTTCTTCAAGTCATACTAGATTCGCTAACCTTGGTTTTGTAATCAAGAGAAAACTGCTGCTACACTGCATCATACCTTCCTCTTGGGGTTCCCCAGCGGACGTGTGATCCACGCCATCAGACCCCAATGGCTGCTGACGCCATGAGCAGGACCATGACGTCCGGGATGAGCAGCGTCATGAGGACCAGCTGTGACGGAGGCGCCTTTCACTCTTTCTGTTGGACGACGAACCAGACGACGGCGGGAGGCGCGGGAGGTAGAGAGGTCGAGGTCCTGGGCACGCCGAGGTGGAAGCTCCAACCGAGACGTGGTGCAAGCACGGCTGGCCTGGGTGCGCCCGCGGGCTACACGACCACTCTAAGGCGTGCTGGCACGGTCATGCTCGATCCACACCTGTAGCGGCTTGCCGCCAGTCAGGCTGTTGTTCTGGAACCTCCTCCCTCCTCTGCGCCAGTGTTGCCGATGCAGTACCTTGCAGGGGTCGCGTTGGCGCAGTGGAGGCCACTGACATCAATGCATCTATTTAGAAGTGAACTATTTATTAAATAACCCTTATAATTTGTTAACAAGGGTTTTCTACAAACATTGTTGTATTTTGTGCCGAATATGTGTTAGACTACAGTTGGACTTGGGTACGCGGTATGTTGTAGTGTTGGAGTCGAACACTGTAACCAGGGCCTAGTATACAAAGGCACCGTGGGTAGCCAAAATAGACTATGACAAGAAAGCTAGGTTAGACATAAGATCGAGTTTAGAGGACGGTCCGGCGCCCGTGGAAGGGGTGCCGGATCGGCGTGGCGTCTGAAGATCTGTATTGTGTGTATACCGAGGTGGGCTTGTCGTCGACGGTACTTTGATTAGTACATGGGGAGGAGCGCCCGTTAAGCATGCCCCGCAGATGTAGGCGTTGATCGCTGAACTACATTACCAAACGTCGTCTCTCCTCTACATTATGCAATGGTCTTTCTGCGTATTTTATAACAAGTGGTATCAGAGCAAGGTTGTAGACTGGATCATGGTGCGGATGATCTAGAGGGGAGCGGATGGAGTGATGTTTGTTCTGGAGGGGAGGCAAGCTTCTGACGAAGCGGAGCGGAGGTTCCCAACAGCGGAGTGAGGGGCCGACGCGGAGCGAGGGTACGAGTTGTTGACGGCAGAAGAACATCATCAACAAGCACGACATAGATCGCGGGCGCGACGGCGCAAGGCAGTTTGTCGTGGAAGCAGATCCGATCGGCAGGCACCGTCGGTTGGATTAGCTTGGCGTGCAAGCTGGGGAAGAGCATACTAGCTGATGCGGCGCAACGGGTTCGGGCGGCCAGACCGGCTGGTTCAACTGGAGAGACCGGCCCGACGTGTAGAGACCAGGTGCAATATGGTTGGTTCTCTGACGTGCGTAAAGTGCGTATATGTCTCTCAAGATTCGGATGTATCTGGTGAGAGTCATACGATTCGATTCGACAATGGCGTGGACCGACTCAGATATTTGTGTGCACACGGGAACAAAGGAAGGCCGAGTTGGATGACGCAAGGTGACTTGGAGTTCAAGACAGTCATGCGGGGTTCGAATTGAATGTGGAGATAGATCCGAACTATCTCGAACCAGGATACGTGTCCTGGTTGGTAGTCGAGTTCTACCCGGGTATGACTTGTAAGTCGGTTGGAGCGGTAGGAACCCACGAGGTATTTAAAGGGAGGGCTGAGGGGACAACATATCAAAGAACTCACGAGTTGTCTAGCCCTAATTTCAAGCACGAAAGTTTCGGAAGCAAGGCGGCGCGCGAGGAGGCTTTGCTGAACTGGAAGAGGAGCTCGGGTCGGGTTTGATCGTTCTGACCTAAACGATCTGATCGACGACTGTTCAAGGTGAGCAGTGGGTGGACAAGATGTCTGCTGCAACCAGATCTGAGGTGACAAAGTTTGATGGTGCGGGTAACTTCATGCTATGGCAGTCGAGAGTCAAGGACTTGCTCGGACAGCAAGGGTGCCTGAGGACGATCAAGGCCGACAGTACGAAGCCTACCAAGATGGATCCTGAAGACTGGGAGGAGATGAAAATCAAGGCAGCCGGAATCATCCGGTTGTGTCTGTCTGATCAGGTTCTGTACCATATGATTGATCTGGAATAACCGAATGAAATTTGGGGAAGTTGGAAGCGCAGTTTCTGGATAAGACCGCACCCAATAAGTTGTATCTGAAACAGGAACTGTATGGCCTGAAGATGCAAGAAGGGGCGGACCTTACTGAACATGTCAATACCTTCAACCGGGTGATCTCAGACCTAGCACGTATTGAGGTCAAGGTGGAGGACGTGGACAGGGCTATTCTTATGCTTACCTCATTGCCTAAGTCCTACAAGGGCTTGGTTGTTACTCTGACGTACGGCAAGACCAGTATTACTGCAAGCGAAGTCAATACAGCGTTGTTATCATATGATCAACGGGAGAAGAAAGCTTCTGTAGATGGCTCTGCTGGTGTGGTTGCTGGTCGTGCACTGATGATTGGAAACAACAGTGGTGACAAGTCGAAGGGAAAAGATAAGAAGAAGGTCCAGTGTTTCAGTTGTAAGGAGTGGGGTCATATCAGGAGGAACTGTCCAACGTGGAAGAAGGCAGATGGAACCGCAAATGTTGTTGTTAACTCCGATGATAGCGAACTTCTGGCTCTGGAAAGCGAATTGTTTGATGAAGTGTGGATTTTGGATTCAGGGAGCTCTTTTCACGTGACGTCTAACAAGGAGTGGTTCTCATCCTATAAGTCTGGTGATTTTAGAGTAGTCTACCAAGTTGATGGTGTGTCTAAACGCATCGAGGGCATGGGAGATATCAAGATCAAGGCTCAAGAGGAAGGCGAACTGGTGCTTCGAGATGTTAGATATGTGCTAAGTGTTCGGAGGAATCTAATCTCGCTTGGGGAACTTCATGGTAATGGTTATCTCTATCGTGTGGATAGGGATAAATTAACCATGAGGGTCAAGAAGGTCAAGAAGCTGGTGATGAAGGGTAGAAGGGCTGGGAACAACTTGTACAAGGTGCAAGTGTGTATTGTTCGAGGTGGAGCTAAGCAAGACGAGGCGGTGACAGGAGCAGTCGGGGCAAGCGAGTCCGGTGAGGATTCGGATGCTGGCTCATACAAGTGAGCAAAAACTAGACCAAGTTCAACATACACAGGTGTTCGCGCGAAGACGGCGATCTCAAGTTGGCGGCATATTCGTCAAGGTGGAGTTTGTTGTATTTTGTGCGTGCCGAATATGTGTTAGGCTACAGTTGGAATTGGGTACGCGGTAGGTTGTAGTGTTGGAGTCAAACACTATAACTAGGACCTAGTATATGAAGGCACCGTGGATAGCCAAAATAGACTATGACAAGAAAGCTAGGTTAGACATAAGATCGAGTTTAGAGTACGGTCCGGCGCCCGTGGCAGGGGTGCCAGATCGGCGTGGCGTCTGTGATCTGCATTGTCTGTATACCGAGGCGGGCTTGTCGTCGACGGTACTTTGATTAGTACATGGGGAGGAGCGCCCGTTAAACATGCCCCGCAAATGTAGGCGTTGATCGCTGAACTGCATTACCAAACATTGTCTCTCCTCTACATTATGCAATGGTCTTTCTACGTATTTTATAACAAACATAACCCATCACGTGAGCAGCATGTGACCGGTTTTGGTCGAAAATCGTCGATCAAACCGAAGTGTGACCACGAGTGGTCAAACTTTGCAAATTGAGTGATCATTTTTCCCGTTTTGCAAGTTGAGTGAATTATCTACATACACACAATAAGTTGAGTGATCGCCAGTGCCATCCACTCTCCTAGAATCTACGGGTGCTCCAATGATTTACCCACTTTGCGCGCTTGACCCCCGACCCCCGTACGTCTGGTTTCCTTTCCACTTTTGAGTGAGCCGACCCCGTGGTAGGTGAAGTATGAGAGGATGCCTTTCTACTAGTGGCCGGCCGGGTGTTGGCGTGCAGGGCCCCCCGCGCGCCGCCCGTTCAAACTTTTCCTACCTCGACCAGATCCACGCGCCACCCACTGGGACGATTAAAGGTGGACGGTGGCCCTGCCTGTCAGTAAGCATTGGGCCGTTCCTCCACGTCTATTTCACTTCATCGTGTCAGCAGTTGAGCGGGCCCACCTCTCTACCCCTGGGCCCGGGTTGGCCCAGGGATCTTCTCTGCGTCCGACTCCGGCGCGTGCGGAAAACTAAAACTGGAGATCTGGCGGCTTCACAGGAGTTTTCCCCGTAGAACTCGCAGATTGATTCACCTGTGGGCTGTGGGGAAGCAAAAAATCCGGTGCGGGGACCACCGTCCGGTGGTGCGGTGGGCGAAGTGGGTACACCAACAAACAAACAACCCAGCCAGCACCAAAACATATATCCCTTTCTCTCCCATCCCCACGCCCCCCCCACGTTGGCGACGGCGCTGCCAGGCGAAGCCACCACCCGGCAGACGCAGCCGCTTCGCCGCCGGCGAGGGAGGTTCAGCATGGACTCGACGTCCTCGGCGTGGGTGGAATGGGCCGCGGAGTACACCAAGGCGGCGCAGGCGGACGCCCGCCCGCCCAACGAGTGGGCGGCGTGGGTGGCGGCGGCGGCGGCGGCCGCGGGTGAGGACGTGCAGTTCTCGGTCGGCCTGACCGAAATGCTGGCGCGCGTGCTCCTCTCCGGGGGAAGCAGCGGCGCCTCCCCGGCCGCGGCCTGGAAGTACGCCGAGGCGGCCCTCGCCGCGCGCCTCGCCTCGCCGGCGCTCCTCCTCGCGCTCCTCTCCTCCAGGTGCGTACGTACGGTACAGCTTCTCTTCTCTCTGGCGCGTGCGGTCCGGGAGAGCGGTAGGACGGGCGAATGCGCGTGTGATCCGTGCGTGGCAGTTGTCTCATGGAACCTGCGGTTTCGGGAATCCCGATCGAACTACTAGTTCGGATCTAAGAATTTCTCTCGGAAATTGGAATGGTTAGAGATAGACGTGGGCATGACTCTACTTACCGTACATGATTGTAGGCAGGTGACGTGGTTCCCCATAACGTCAGGAGTATTTTGTTTTTCCTACATCTTTTGGCTGTGCGACGAAAATGCACAATGTATATCCGCGGGCGGATCCGTACAAGCACAAGTACTACATGTCTACATACTCGTGTTTTACCTCTCTAATCAGTCGTTCTACTGGCCTTTGAAGTTCACACTAGCTGGATTAACCAGTGTAGTTTCACATGTGTTTCGGAGTACTTTTACATAGATACATATAAGTAGCAAAGCCAAACAGGCAGTAATAATTACTCTGATTTGCCAGTGAACGAGTGTCGTATGGCAGAAATACATGACTGCTTGCAAATATTGTATCTGATGGGTTTGCTGTGTTCTTCCGCCTTGTAGGGTCATTCCTCAACGGGCTGCAAGGCCAACAGTGTATCGACTTTATTTGGAGCTCTTGCGGAGACATGGATTCAAATTCTGTTTTCAGATGAAAGCGGCCAATTTTAAAAAGTGAGCTTATCCACTGTGACTGCTTCCTATAGTTCTTTAATACATTTGTTGGTGGTAGCAAATTCTGAAATTACATCAAAAGCATATGTCACGTTTGCGTATGAAGTACTTATGATTCAGTGTGCACCACTGTACCATGCATTTGTACTGTATACAAGTCACAGATGGACATAACCTTCAGCAAATCAAAATGCATATAATCTACTATGTTAAATTGGTTAAGTGCGATTTCCTTCAGAATCAGTGCTCCACAAATCTCCTTCATGATTGTATTCTTCAGGTACTCTTTGTGTTGTTTGTTCACTGTTGTATATAGTTCTTTCGTTTTTCATGTATAAAAATTTGTCTCTGGTGATACGTCTAGTCAGGGATGGAGCTGGCTCATTAGCACTGGGGTCAGCTTGACCCCAATGAAAACTTGCAGAACCTTCCTTAATTACTACCAACTCATGATTATTTAGTGAGGCTGACCCCAGTGTCATAGAGAAGATATTGAGATGACACCATCGACATTTATTTCTAGCTCCGTCCCTGCGTGTAGTCTGTTAGCAACTAAGCATCCTATGGTTATTATGCCTTGCATGTACCTACATTGCTCAATTATTCCTGTAGCCATATCATGTACCTGCGTGGTACATAAATCCCAGTCTTTAGGGAAAACAATTGCAGGAGCACCAGAAGATAAAGTTTTCTAATGCTTTCCCCGTATGTGTGCAGGATCATGCAGTTGATAGATGATAACCTTAACCTCTTTGAGATATTTGGCTTTTCAACATGTGAACCAGGGGTCTTTATTGTTCAATTTGTCCTTTGCATTTTATGGCAATTGGTTGATACTGCGTTAGATGATGAGGGCTTGCTAGAGTTGACTCCAGAAAAGAAAGCTCAATGGCCAACTAGGCCTCAAGATATTATCGCATTCGAAGGATCTTTTTCTGAACAAAAGCAAGAGAAGATCGAGAAGTTACAGAGGATGAACAGTGTGATAACTATCGAAGTTATTGGTCATCTTCTTCATGATAAAGTAATTACTCGCATCCTCTCACTGGCACGCGAAAACATGTATGACTTTTCAACTTCACCTACTCTTTTACTGAGTTTCAGCTATCTTTTCCTGTCACCAAGAACCTATAGACTCGTCTTTTTGTTTGATTGAACATTTGGAAACCACTTTAGTTCCAATGAATAAGCTGGCTATCTGTAATGTATCTGCAATCCAAATAGTTATTCTACTGGTCTTAAGTTCTCAAGTCAAGTTTCTGTACGAAGCCCAGATGCATAGAAACCCTACAATGTATCAAGTATTCAAGGAATGACCGTATTACAGTTTTTTTTTTTTGAATTATTGCGATGCTAACATTGAGCTGATGCTCTAGAATCACTTAGGGTTCTATGTATCAGCCAACTTTGGCTGCACCTTCAGTAACCATGAAGAATCTTATTTGATAAAAGAATCTTGGCGTAAACTATATGATGGGTGCCTGCGGGCACTTAGTATTGTAGTTGGAGTTCATTGTTCAGATATATTTAGTATTTCAGCTGGAGTTGATCGGATGTTCGGAACTAGACTGTAGAATAAGCTAAAGGTGAACCATATTCCCTATGAAGGCGTGTATAGAAGCATTCATTGTTCATGTAAATTACTCAGGGTTGGGTGTAGGCTGTAGGCACATTCTTCCTTAAGCCACCAACAACTGACCACTCTTACCGTTTTTTTTACAGTATTAGCACCTTTGTGTTACATTTCACTGTTAACAAATTTTAATGCTCCAGGCAAACTCAGTGGGGTGTATTCACTAATCGACTGCAGTTGCTTGTGGCAAACTCATCCACCTTACAAGCTTCAGCGATGTCCTTGGATGCATTTCAGCAGTTGATTCTAGATGACCACAATGTCTATGGAGACAATAAACATAATTTGCGCAAAAAATTCCACCCCATGGTAGCTTCTAATCCTCTATCTTCTCCAAATGGACGCTGCCTTGGCGGTAGTTATTCTGCACTATGGATTCCTATTGATATGTATCTTGAGGATTGCCTTGATGGCTCAATTGCTGCCACGAATTCCATTGAGATCTTAAGTGGTAATTCCATTAAAAATATGAATCCTTGGTTATATTGAATTATAACCTTCTTCTCTCGTGATTTTGCTTTTCGCTGCTACTTTAATAACTCGGTAGAGGTTTGCAGGTTTGGTCAAGGCACTTCAAGCAGTCAATAGATCAACCTGGCATGATACTTTCATGGCCCTTTGGATTGCATCAGTTCGTCTTGTACAAAGGGTGAGTCTTCAATCTTCATTTTGCTTAAGCAAAACTTAAACAACCTCTCATATCGTAATATTGAATCCTGTAAAACAAGCAGGAACGAGAACCGATTGAAGGTCCTGTGCCTCATCTTGAAACACGGCTATGCATGCTTTTGTCTATCACAACACTTGCAGTTGCTGACATAATTGAGGAAGCTGATTCACGTCGCGGTGAAACAGACCTCAGCAGTCACCGGAAAGAAAAAGCAGCTAGTGGTGATCTGCGTAAGGAATTGATGTTAAGCTTACAGGCTCTTGGCGATTACGAAAGTCTGCTTGTTCCTCCTCCATGTATCATCTCGGCAGCTAATCAGGCTGCTTCCAAAGCTGCAATGATTGTTTCAGGAATCAACATTAGCAGCGGCTACAAGGAAAGTGCCAATGAAAGTACGCCAAATTATTGTACGTGGTTACTCTTGATATTTTTTATTACAATTACGCATAATTTTAAATGATGGACAGTCTTATTTTATCTTTGATCAGCTGGAAACATGCGGCACTTGATTGTAGAGTCGTGTATCTCAAGAAACTTGTTGGATACGTCAGCTTACTATTGGCCTGGTTATACTAATGGTCATGTCAACTCCATGTCTCCTACAAATCCTAGCCAACTTGCTGGGTGGTCATCCTTCATGAAGGGTGCAGCATTAACTCAGTCGCTGGTTACTATGTTGGTCTCAAGTCCCGCTTCAAGGTGTGCACTTCTTCTCCAAGCAATTTTTTTTTGACATAACGTTTCATGCATTAGGAATTGGCATCTCCCAGAAGTGATGTCACCAGTTACATTAAAAAATAAGTGCTGCATTTGGCAGCTCAAGATCATCATCTATATGTTCAACAGAAATCAGCAAAAATATTTCGAAATAAGCTGTTAGCTAGTTATACAATCATAGCATTAAGGACGACTGCGTTATTTAGAGGTATCGTGCTACGCTAGTGTTTGCTTTTTATGTTGTCTCCGCTGTTGTTAATTGTATTACTATGTATGACTGGATCATGTTACTTAGTTGATACTCATAAATTGTTCCTGTTAATAAATCACTGAATGAAACTCATAAACTTGATGGAAGCTTAGCAGAGCTCGAAAAGTTATTTGAAGTTGCAGTCAATGGATCAGATGAGGATAAAGTGTCTGCTGCTACTGTTCTCTGTGGAGCCACCTTGTTACGAGGTTGGAATTTTCAGGTTAGCTGTTGTTCACTTTCCATAGTATGACTACCAGTTGGTCATTTTGATGACTAGGTTACTGAACTTATGAATATCTTGTCCTGTAGGAGCATACAGTTCGCTTAGTCGTCAAACTGCTCTCACATTCTGATCCTGCTGATTATTCTGGCAGAGAGAGTCAGTTAATAAAGCATGGTCCAATGCTTAATGTTATTCTCACTGGAATATCACCTGTAGACTATGCTCCGATCTTCTCGTTCCATGGCCTGGTATGGTCAATATGACATCTTACCATGACTTCAGCTACCAGTTTATATTTATGTTCTTAATGTGAAATATGTTTATGCTCCAAACCATCAACAGGTTCCAGAGCTGGCTTCTGCGCTCATGGCGATATGTGAAGTTTTTGGGTGTCTTTCCCCAAGCGTTTCATGGACGCTGGGAACAGGGGAGGAAATATCTGCTCACACGGTCTTCTCAAATGCATTCATACTTCTCTTAAGACTATGGAAGTTTAATCATCCACCACTTGAATACTGTATAATGGGAGATGGTGCTCCAGTTGGCTCACAACTAACTCCCGAGTATCTTCTGTTATTGAGAAACTCCCAAGTTCTTTCTGCCAGCAATTCGTCCAGAAGTAGAAGCAGCCAGAAGCAATTACCAGTTACTTCAAGCCCATCATCTAAGAACCCTATTTTTATGGATTCTTTTCCGAAGTTGAAGTTGTGGTACCGGCAGCACCAAGCTTGTCTGGCCTCGACTCTCTCTGGACTTGCTCATGGAACACCTGTACATAACATTGTAGATAGTCTTCTCAACTTGATGTTCAGAAAGGCGAACAAAGGAAGTACATCAATTGGCTCTTTATCTGGGAGTAGCAGCATAAGTAACTCCTCTGGTCCTGGTGGCGACGATTCACATCTTTGGCCGCAGTTACCTGCTTGGGAAATACTAGAAGCTGTTCCATTTGTGGTTGATGCTGCTCTAACTGCTTGCTCCCATGGAAGACTATTTCCACGTGAACTGGCTACAGGTTTGTTCTTTTCAGTTAAGGTCAAGAACGTTGTCAATCATGGTTTGAGAATTGAGAGGAGGGTTGAGCTTCAGTATGTAACCATCACAATTTATTATGGCCTATGGGATCATCAGTCTCTGATGGTACATTTTTTATTTTCAGGTCTCAAAGATCTAGCTGATTTTCTGCCTGCATCTATTGCAACAATCGTAAGCTACTTTTCAGCTGAAGTAACACGTGGTGTCTGGAAACCTGCGTTCATGAATGGAACAGATTGGCCTAGCCCTGCTGCCAATCTATCCATGGTTGAAGAGCATATCAAGAAAATTGTAGCTGCTACTGGCGTTGATGTTCCAAGACTTGCCACAGGTTATTGTTTCTGACAGTATTGTTTGTTTTAAGTGTATGTTTATGCATTGTACTATGAGTTTTCCTCATGAAACGTGCTACGTGCAAGTTTGCACACGTAGTATTAATCTGATATTGTATCACTTCACAGGAGGAAGTACTTTGGGTAGACTTCCATTGCCATTGGCTGCTTTTGTGAGCCTCACCATCACATACAAGCTTGACAAAGCATCCGAACGTTTCCTTAACCTAGCTGGTCCAGCTTTAGAGAACCTTGCTGCTAGCTGCCCATGGCCAAGCATGGCAATTGTCGCAGCACTGTGGACTCAAAAGGTGAAGCGATGGAGTGATTTTCTAGTCTTTTCAGCATCGCGCACGGTCTTCCACCATAACAATGATGCAGTGGTCCAACTCCTCCGAAGCTGCTTCACTTCTATCCTTGGCATGTCATCGACGTCATTATGTAGTTGCGGAGGTGTTGCCAGCCTTCTGGGTCACGGGTTTGGCTCTCATTGTTCTGGCGGTCTCTCACCAGTTGCACCAGGAATTCTCTACCTCCGAATATTTCGATGCATCAAGGACTGCTCTATACTTGCGGAAGATATACTATCCCTGCTGATGCTTTCAGTGAAAGACATAGCTGAAACAACAGTGTCCAGGCGTCAATCGGACAAGCTAAAGAGGACCAAGTACGCAATGAGACATGGACAGATCTCTCTTGCTGTTGCAATGACACAAGTTAAGGTGGCGGCATCACTTGGAGCGACACTCGTGTGGTTATCGGGTGGTACATCCCTTGTCCAGTCTCTGTTCCAAGAGATCTTGCCCTCTTGGTTCCTATCTGTGCAGGATCTCGACCAAGGAGGAGCGACTGGAGGTACAGTATACAAGTTGGGAGGCCATGCACTTGCCTACTTTGCAGTGTATTCCGGGATGTTCGCGTGGGGCATTAACCCAACACCAGTGTCCCGGCGTCGAGAGAGGGTAATGCGATTGCACTTGGAGTTCCTGGCAAGCGCATTGGATGGGAAGATCTCCCTAGGCTGTGACATGTCCCTGTGGCGTGCCTATGTCTCGGGCTTTCTGCAGTTGGTGGTCGAGTGCGCCCCGTGCTTGTTGCATGAGGTGGACCTCAAGGTGCTCAAGAAGCTGAGCGTTGGGCTCCGGCAGTGGAAAGAGGACGAGCTTGCTCTGGCCATCCTTCGCAGGGGCGGTCCAGAGGCAATGGGTGTCGCCGCAGAGTTGATCCTGGGTAGCGAGTGGTGACACCGACTGTGGTGTGGCTGGTATTCTTCATCGTCGATGTTGCCGACTGTACATAACCAGACATCGTGCATGTATTTGCTTGATTTGTCAGGAAAACCGTTGGACGCTTTACTACCCTAATAGCAGCTGCTAACCGATGCTGATCTATTCTTAATCTGTGGACTGTGCAAGTAACCGCTCTAGAAGATTTAGCTCATTTGTGCACAAACATGCTCCAGAAGAGTTAGCGTGTTTATGTACATGTTTGTTGGAAGGCGATTTCTGTTAAAAAGAGGCAACGATTCATGTTCCTCGTTTTACGTTTCAGTCTATCACTGAGCGTTCCGATAAGGGATGACTGATGTTGCAGAATGGTGTTGGATTCTAGAATATTTTATGTCGCACCTAATTTATGTTCACCTGCTAGCATCAGTTCGGAAATTGCACATTTCTTACAGCGCAGAGAATTTGTTCTTTCTTTTTACCAGTGGAAGGAATTTTTGTTGGCTCAAAACCTCACGTGAAGGCGATACAAGCTCGACAGTTTGGAGTAGTGCAGAATTTGGCAACATGGCCCAAATTATCGCAAGTGAAGCAGCGAATCAAATTGGGCGCTTGGTTGACGCTGGGATTGCATACAGCTTGCGCATATGAAGGCCTGACAGGAGCCTGTCGACGTCTCACTGTCAGGGGGGAAAACATAACAGCTCAAATACCGATCTGATTGGAATCGGAGAAGAAGGCCATATCACGGCGGCCAGGAAGGGAAAAACTAACGATCAAAACAGGAGAACCAGCATTCGTGGTCCTGTTAGCATGAGAGAGACTAATGCCATTCAGAATCTTATCTTCGACTAACAAATTAAGGCGGTAGGGCCTCCTTCACCTCAAAGATGAATAAAGAATTTGAAATCCGTATCAGAGAATTTGCCAGCATTGTAAGTATCAAATTGTAAACACCCCAGCCAACCTGGCTAGGAATATGCAAATGAATCCTAAGAAACGAAGAAAAACCATTATTTCCTTATGCTACATCAGGTTAGGATTACGTAATCAAATCAACAATTTGCCTAAGTGTCTCAACTATCGAACATGCACATAGATGTCCAAATGATTCGATAATTATTTCGATTATTAGCCTCTGAACGTGGTGCAGCGGTAAGTAGCATTCCAAATGATTTGGTATTGAAATCTTTCACCATCTTCTTGATCTCTTCAAAGGTTTTGATTTCCTGTAATATGTAGTCCGACCCTCTGCCTCCTCGTCATCTTCCGCCGTCCTACGCTTCTTGTAGCCACCGCTCTCCTTCATTTCCTGTCAAATGGTAACAAATTAACTTTTTTATCAGCGAATGATTCTAGTGCCGTCGAACCTTCTAGTACTGCATGTGCCTTCAAAATATAAAAACTGTCACAAGAACTCCCAAGAAAATCTGTCAACATTACCCCAAGATGAATCTACCGCCGCATAAAAATTGATACTACTGCAAAAGAATGACTACCATACCGTTAGTGCCGTTCTCTTTGCCTCTGTTACGCCCTCACGAAGTATCATGATTTCATCAGCATCAACCTCACGCTTGTCAATTCGACGTTCTGCCAGAAATAGTTCATCGATTCAGATTTGAAGACCTCTCCAGGTAGGCACAGATAAACAAGAACAGAATCTGTTTACCACCACCAAAGAGCTGCTGCTCGATCAACTTGAAGTACTCAACCTCACACTGATTCACCAAAGATACAGCACATCCTGATAGCCCTGCACGTGCGGTCCTACCTACCCGATGAACATAATCCTGCATTTTAATGATAGAAAGTGACATTTAGAATAGTTGCAGGCAGCATCTTCTGAATGTAACCTGTAGAAACTTGAAATATATATATATATATATATATATATATATATATATATATATATATATATATATATATATATATATATATATATATATATAGAGCAGGACTATTCTGCAACCCCTCTTAAGAGGTTCTAGAATACCTATTCTAAAACCCCTCCTAATCACCTTCTAAACCCGACCCGGACCTACCAGTCCCGAACCATAAAAAAAAAGCCACGCACCCAATCCCCAACCACCCGCACGGCCGCACCTCACCTGACCCCATCGCGCGTCGGCCCGGCCACCACCCGGTGCCCTTGTCGCCGGCTCCGTCGCCCCTGCCTCGAACCTCCACCGGCCGGGCCACCTCCCCCGCGCGCTTCCTCCGGCCGGCCCGCCTCCCCCTAGCGCTCCTCCTTCGGCCGGCCCGCCCCCCCGCCACGCACCTACTCCGGCCGGGCCGCCTCCCGCCGCGCGCCCATCCGGCCGGCCACCGCCGCCGCGCGCTTCCACCCGGCCAGGCCGCCTCCACCGTCGCGCCTCCCTCGGCCAGGCTGCACCAGCCACTCCCTCCTCCCCGGCAACCTCTGCATCACAAGCGACAGGCGGAGGACCTTCCCGGCCACCAGCGCTCCGGATGACGACCTCCACCCGCCACCTAACGCCGGCGGACGACCTCCCCTGCCAGATACTAGCGCGAGCACCGGCCCCAGCCTTGCTCGCTCGACCGAGCGCCGCCGTCGACCTAGACCAGATCTCCTCACCGCCGCCGTCGTGCTCGTCCCCAACTCCACCTTGGGCCGCCTCCCACCCACACCTCGACCGCCCGCCGCCGGGAGAGCCCAATACCACGAAGCGACGGTACAGCAGATGCCAACAGGAGCGGCAGGTCGGGTGTGGCCTCGGCTTGGCATCCCAGCTTCCCTACTCCATCGTCGCGTCATGCTCCCCTGCTAGCTCTGCCGATTGTGGCAGTTCCGTGGTCTGCACCCTTTGAGTCCACTGTGCTCGATCCTAGGAGTGCAGTTTTTCTCTCTATGAAGTTTAGATAACCATTGGTTCGTTCGGTACATATTCAGATTTTTTTGTTAGCAGTAGAGGTTTTGCTTGATGGAAGTGCATACATGCGACACTCGACTTCTATTTTTCTGAGGAAGCTTGCTTTATTGGCACATCGATTGCAATAAAATGCACGCAATAAAACTGTACCGCGACCCCAAAAAAATATGGTGTGAGTGTAAAGTCCATATTTGATGGGAGAACCTGTAATAAGAAAAATCGAAGTTCACTCCGCAAACATCAGTGGTTCACCTTTTCATAGGCATGAAGTTCAAAATTTATACTCACGAAGAAGTTAACATTTTTTGTTATATTTTGTTGGAGAGTTCAAATTCATTAGCACGGTGAAAGTTCATATTTATATTGTCGCAAAGTTCATATTTAACTATTTAGAAGTTCGGACAATTTCTTTTTTTCTCCATAAGGGGTACACTTGTTCTGGCGTTGAAGTTTGTTATCAACATCCCCGGAGTCGCTCATTGTCTTCTCTCACCATCCTATTTCTCCTAGTTCAAAATGAAGTTTAATCGACAAAATTACTGAAGTTCAGAAATGGTTCGGGTATGAAAATCAAACAGGTCAAAAAAATAATATCAAAGAAGTCAAGAACATGACGGAAAACGTGTTTCTGGTGCTCCGTCAAGAAGTTCACTTATGTGTTCGGAAGAAGTTCACAGATGCGAAGTGGGAAGTTCAGAAAAAATGAGAATTCTAAAACAATAGAATTATGTATATTTAAAACTGCTCTTAAACCGTAAGGAATTTCGAAAAAGTGCGTGAGAAAACAAAGTTGCGTCTTTTTCATAGCTTTCCAACGGCGTATCATTTGGATCAATACGATAAACGTTTTGAAAATGGCGATCAAAATACGGTACAGACGCGAAAATAGTATTAGTATATTTGAAATTCTTTAAAAACCGTAACTAATTTCGAAAACCCGTGAAAATGAAAAGGTTTCGTAATTTTCATAGCTATCCAACGGTATATCACATGCATCATTCCGATAAGCGTATCAAAAATCGCACTGGAAAACTTTCCCGTGAAGGTGGAGAATCAGTCTGTTCCGTCAGAAAGTTCACATTACCATTAAATGAAGTTCATCAATATTGCGAGGGAAGTTCAGAAGTGGTTCCAGAATAGCTATTCTAGAACTAGTTCCAGAATAGCAGACCTATATATATATATATATATATAGAGGAGGACTATTCTGCAACCCCCCTTAAGAGGTTTTAGAATAGCTATTCTAGAACCCCTCCTAATCACCTTCATATCCCGAGCCCAACCCCACCTTACCAGATGTCAAAAAAAAAAACTCCCACGTTGACCCCTTGATCCCCACCTTCTTCTCCGCAGGAACGAACCCGACCTCCGCCCCGCTCCTCCTGGGAGGGTCCCCGACGGTCGCCCCACGCCGTACGGGAGGGCCTGACCTCCGCCGTCGCGCCTCCCCGTCCCCGCCTCCTTCCCGACCGCCGGCATGCGCGGCTCCCCGTCCCCGCCTCCTTCCCGGCCGTCCGCATCCCGCCTCCTTCCCGGCCGCCGGCGTGCGCGGCTCCCTGTCCCCGCCTCCTTCCCAGCCGTCCGCGTCGCGCCTCCTTCCCGAACGCCGGCGTCCGCAACTCTCCAACCCCGCCTCCTTCCCGGCCGTCCGAGTCGCGCCTCCCCATCCGCGCCTCGATCTGTGCCCGGCGGCACACCGCAGTGCGCTGCATCGCACGGATGCGCGCTCACCGTCTCCCTGCATCTCCCGGATACCGGCTCGCCGGCCATCCTCCTCCACCGCGCGGCGAGCTGGCCCCCGTCTCCCGAGCCCGCCGCCGATTGGGTCCTTCGACGAGCCTGCCCGCCGCCAACTGCTTGCCCGGGGCGACCTCACCTCTACTGCGCGCCGCCGGGAGGCCCACATCTCTGTAGTGCGCCGGCGAGAGGTCCTCCACATCCACACCACCCTCGCCGGCCCACCCTGCCGCCGTCCACCTTCCTAGCGTCGCTCGCATCCCAGTTCCCCGCCACCTTCCCCTGCCTCCTGCTTTAGCTCCTGGTCCCTCGCACACGAGCACAAGGGCGGCTGCCGTCGAGCCCCTACTGCCCCGCCCCGAAGCACAAAGTTCAGTCTTGTGCTCTTCTGTAGTTCATAGTAGTGTACGTGTAGTTCAGTATATTCTTCTGTTGGAGTTTATGGATTTTGCATCATCCTCTGTTATCTCGATTGATATTGGTACCTAGCTGAAATTCGCTGGCAAATAAATTCAGGCTATCCATGCAGTACAACTATATATATTTACAAAACATCATCAGGCTTACTACATGTATTCGTATGTGAACAAAATTATGGTTTGTTCTTTTGTGCAAATAAGTTAAAGGACAATTGAAAAGACTGTATATTGATCTACGAAGTTCAGATAGAGAGAGCAATAAAGTTCAGAGTCATAGATGTGACGCACATGACGTTCTGGACTCCTATTCTTGAAGTTCACTTTATAAATTTTTGAAGTTCAATCTATAAAATTCCGAAGTACAGTTCGAATAGCAATTGCGCGTGGAGTTCACTTTGCTGAATAAAACAAAGTCAAAATCATGTCATAGTACTGTTCCGTGAGGAAGTTCACTTACGCTGCGGAAGAAATGCACTTACGTGACGAGAGAAGTTCAGAAATGGTCCGAGTGCAAAAATCAAACAGGGAAGAAAAATCATACAAGTCAAAAAAATGGCGTAACACATGCATCTGGTGCTCCGTGAAGAAGTTCACTTATGTGTTCCGAATAAGTTCAGTGTTGTGAAGTGGGAAGTTCAGAAAAAACGAGAATTCTAAAACAACAGAATTATGTATATTTAAAACTGCTTTTACACCGTAAGGAATTTCGAAAAAGTGCGTGAGATAACAAAGTTGCGTCTTTTTCATAGCTTTCCAACGGCGTATCATTTGCATCAATCCGATAAACGGTTTGAAAATGGCGACCAAAATACGGTACAGACGCGAAAATAGTGTTAGTATATTTGAAGTTCTTTAAAAACCATAACTAATTTCGAAAACCCATGAAAATGAAAAAGTTTCGTAATTTTCATAGCTATCCAACGGTATATCACATGCATCATTCCGATAAGCGGATCAAAAATCGCACTAGAAAATTTTTCTGTGAATGTGGAGAATCAGTCTGTTCCGTCAGGAAGTTCACATTACCATTAAATGAAGTTCATCAACATTGCGAGGGAAGTTCAGAAGTGGTTCCAGAGACCAGAATAGCTATTCTAGAACTAGTTCCAGAATAGCAGACCTATATATATGATATCAGTTAGCAACCAGTACTGAAATACGAGTAACAAGAGTAGAAACCTTAGAATTTGTTGGAATATCATAGTTGATAACCACATCAACTCCATGGATGTCAAGACCACGGCTGGCTACATCTGTGCAGACAAGGATATCACAATCTTCGTTTTGAACCTGTTCAGACTTCAGAGCACCAAGTCTCTGGTCCTGGTAAAAATAACAATAAAGAAGTATTTATTTATGGTAGGAAACATTTCAAGCAACACACTCACTTCTACTTCCTAAAATGGCTGCCTACCTTAATGAAGGGATCTAGAAAAGCAATAGAAAGTTAACCTGACTCATTTGGCCACTGATAGAGATAGCTTTGAAACCAAGATTCCCTAAGGTGATAGCGAGGAGTCTTGTTGACTCACAGATTCGCACAAACATCATGATCATGCTCCCGTGCATCTCATTTAGAATATGTATGAGATAACAATCCTGAAATCCACAGACAACAGGAAGAATCAATGAACATTATGAAATAAAGCTAATCTCCTAAATCAAAGTGTTCGATTCTAGCATGTGCAGCCTTGACCTGTGCAGGAGGCATTCAAAGAGATCGCACGGACATGCACCACACGAGGGGAAAACTTGATATTCACCAAAAGAATAGCGCTTTGTGTTTGATTGACTATATTTATGGTTTTTAATTATCAAAATGGAAAAATGTTGCCTCCTAGACCTATATATGTATCAACAAGCATCTTTTTTTTGCAAGAAAAGGCGTTAATATAAAGGAACATGATTTCACTTGGCGGAACCCCGGTAGAAAAATGTCCAATCTAACAAAAGTACTAGTTGAAAAGTTTAGCAAATGTAGTCCTAAAGATAAATTTGTAGTTATTTAAGATAAATATTTATGGTAAAAAGAGAAACAGAAAAAGTGAATCACTACACATGGATTTATGGAAACAGTCAAAAGCAGCATGAATAAACATGTCGATATGCAATATCGGTAATAAGACATGGACTGTAGAATCATGTAATGACAACATCAACCACATGGGCTGACACGGGGTGATGGAGCAAATAAGAGGTACCAAAAGTAACCTTGTAAAGTACAGGAACAAAGTAAAAATCTTGCTTAAGAGTGTTCACCGTAGAATATTTAGAAGTTACTTTGTCCTGTTCCCAAAGAGATTGTAAGATATTAGTAAGCTGTCTCAGAAGAACCTCTCAGCATTACAAAAAATCTTATAAATGGCTGTGAGATCAAGAAGAAGATTGCTACCGTACAGAATTTCCACAGTCGGAAACCTTAACAGGATTTCTGAGACAAGCCCGTTTCAGTTTGTTTACCTGCAGAGGAAAGTAAATAAGATATTGCAAAGAAGCTGCATTTGGTCTAGCTAAAACACATAGAAAATGAAGAATTAAGTGCCAATTAGAAAATTAGGCTACGATGATGCACACATTTTGTTGCTAAAAATATTATTGTAGGAGAATACATGTTCAAGGAGTACTCCTAGATGTACAAAGAATAGCACAGAATCAAAGCAAATGTCACTTCTCAGAATAGTTCCGAGAAACTATCTATCATTTAACCAGCTCAATTATTTATGGCGACCCAACCGGTGAATACAGATACATGTCTGATGAATTGAACACATCAAAATAGAAACATTTGAATTCAAACAAGCTGATTAATCGATCCAAATTGTGGAGGTATGCTACACAGAAGCCAGCAAATATAGTTGTTACCCATGTGGGCTGTTGATCATCCGTCTTAGCCTAATATAAAGTAAAGACATTGCTTATCTTTGTGTTGATTGGGAACAAATTTCTGGTGGGAGTTATCCCTTGGGCCTCCACACCCTGTTATATATATAGCTCCACTCAGAGTTACATCTTTACTTGAACTCTAAAATACTCTAAAGTCTGCTAGCAACTAACTTGGACTCCAATACTCCACTAGAATACTCTAGACTCTCCTAGGACACTACTACTACACTAACTCATACTCCAACACTCCCCCTCAAGATGGGCGATAGATATCTATCATCCCCATCTTGTCACATGCTCTCAAACACTCCTTGGTCCCTAACCCCTTTGTTAGACAATCAGCTAGCTGTTCTCCGGAAGTAACATGGCTTAGCTTGAGTGTTCCCTCATCAAGCCTCTCTTTGATGAAAAACCAATCTATCTCCACATGCTTTGTTCGGTCATGCTGAACTGGATTATTTGCAATGTTGATTGCCGACTTGTTATCACACCAAAGCTTCAATGGCCCTCTCCTTAGTAGCTTTAACTCCGACAAGAGGCCCTTCATCCATAGCATCTCACTCAAACAAACAGACATTGCTCTATATTCTGCTTCCGCGGTAGATCGGGAGACCACCGGTTGCTTCTTGCTCCTCCAGGATACTAGGTTTCCTCCAAGAAAGACACAAAAACCTGATGTTGACCTTCTATCATCAAGACAACTGGCCCAATCGGCATCACAGTATCCCTCTACATTCAAGTGTCCATTGGCCTCGAAGCATAGACCTCTTCCAGGACTCCCTTTTAGATACCGCAAAATTCGGTGTGCTGCCTCTAAATGCCCACTTCTTGGGTCATGCATGTAGCGGCTAACCACACTCACTGCATAGGATATATCAGGTCTTGTGTGGCACAAATAAATGAGTCGACCTACGAGCCGTTGGTAGCTCTCTCTATCAACTGGATCTCCTGATTGTGCACACAATTGGTGATTTTGCTAAATAGGAGTCAAAGCAGCTCGACACCCAAGCATACCGGTCTGAGAGAGAACTATTCCTTTAGCAGATCTTGCAATCTCAATACCCAAAAAATACTTGAGTGGCCCCAAATCCTTTACCTCAAATTCTTTGCTCAACCTCACCTTTAGCCGACTTATCTCTATATTATCATCTCCAGTGATAACAATATCGTCCACATAAACAGTAAGAATGGTAATATGACTCTGCGAATGCATATAGAACATCGTATGATCCCCATTACATTGTTTGTAACCCATATTGCACATGGCTAGCCGAAATCTGTCAAACCACGCCCTTGGTGACTGCTTAAGACCATACAAAGACTTTCTCAATTTGCACACCTTCCCCATGGTGTTTGGGGTACTGAAGCCAGGTGGGATCTCCATATAAACCTCTTCTTGGAGATCTCCATGCAAGAATGCATTTTTGACATCCAATTGATGCAATGGCCAACCAAAGTTAGCAGCACAAGAAATAAGAGTTCTTACTGTGCTCATCTTTGCAACTGGTGCAAATGTCTCATCATAATCAATCCCACCCCTTGCCACCAACCTCGCCTTGTATCGTTCTATTTTCCCTTCTGGGGATTGCTTCACCGTATACACCCATTTACATGTAACTGGGTGTTTTCCTGCTGGAAGAGAAACAAGATCCCATGTCTTGTTCTTCTCAAGAGCTTTCATTTCCTCCAACATGGCCTCATACCACTTTCGATCTTGTTTTGCTGCTTTCCAATCTCTTGGGATCACTACAGACTGTAATGAAGCAATGAAAGCTCTATACCGGGATGATAGTGAGTCATATGACACATAGTTGGCAATATCATTCTCAAACATGTATCTTTCAGGCGGCTTTCCTGCCCTAGCTCGTGGCTCTTTCCTCACGGCAATAGGCAAATTTAATGAATCATCAATGACACATGGCTCACTTTGAGATGAGCCGACTTCATCAACGACTGGAATCTCTTCGTGTTGATGTTGCCCCCCCCCCCCTCCAATTGGACCTCACCATTTGTTTGAGTATGTTGTTGTTGATGTTGTGATTGCCTCCTCATATACACCCTCAAATTTTCTTCCTCATTTGGTTTTCTCCATGTCCCCTCACTCGTAGGTTGCCTCCTCGTATACACCCTCAAATTTTGTTCCTCATTTGGCTTTCTCCATGTCCCTTCACTTGTAGGTTGCCTCCTCGTATACCCCCTCAAATTTTGTTCCTCATTTGGCTTTCTCCATCTCTCTTCACTCATAGGACATGGAATTGAACCAACCACAACTCTTGATGGTTCCTCCTTTGTATCTAGTGATTCACTCTCCCCCTCTCGACTAGCATCACTTGTGCTAGGAGAGTCGAAGTCAAACAACGAGCTGAGATCCGTCTTCTCTCCATAGAACGGCTCAGACTCTCAAAATGTCATATCCATGCTCACAAATGTTCTCCGCTCAGTAGGACTCCAACACTTGTAGCCCTTTTGCCCAGGTGGGTATCCAATGAAGATGCACTTCACGGCACGTGGATCCAATTTTTCTACCGAAGGTCTGTGGTCTCTAACAAAGCATGTACATCCAAATACCTTTGGCGGAACAATGAACTCATTTTTTCCAAAGATAATTTTATATGGGCTCTTAATCCCAAGAATTCTTGATGGCATTCGGTTGATAAGATAAGTAGCCGTCATAACTGCTTCACTCCATAAAAATTTAGGCACATTCATAGTAAACATAAGTGATCGAGCTACCTCCAGTAGATGTCGATTCTTCCTTTCTGCTACTCCGTTTTGTGGAGATGTATCAGGACACGAAGTTTGGTGAAGTATTCCGTTCTCCGAAAGAAAATTGCCAAATTCATTGTTCACATACTCTGTCCCATTATCCGTCCTGATGTTTTGTATACTAATACTAAAACGATTTCGGATATATGCATAGAAGTCCTTGAAACAATTAATCACGTCACTTTTATTTTTCATGAGATATATCCAAGTCATTCGGGAGTAACAATCAATAAAGGTGACCAAATACTTCATTCCACTAATAGAGACCACAGGAGAAGTCCATACATCAGAGTGAATCAACACGAAGGCGACGTGCTCCGGAGTCCTCGACTCACATATGATGTCCTTGTGTGCTTTCCATACTCACAAGCATCACACACAAGTTTTCCCTTATCCACGTTCTTCATTTCTTCGGGAAATATCTTACTCATAGTATCAAAGGACATATGGCCCAGTCTGCAATGTTGGAGTATCAGCCTTGACTCATCGTTACTTGCAACGGTAGCCAAAGCAGTGCACAATGCATCATCACTCTCTTGTCTGTCCAAGTACCATAGTCCCTTATGCCTGACACCGATCCTGAGCCTCCTTTTAGTCCTTCTCTCCTCAATTATGCAAGTGTACCGATCAGCAATTACTCGACAATCAATATCGTCAACCAAGGAACTCATAGACACCAAACTAACCGGAAACGATGGAACGTATAAGACTGAAGATAATGTAATAGACGGGGTGCATTTCACTGTGCCGACCCCTTTGACAGGATGATAAGTTCCATCGGCGGTTTGGATGGTCGCTTGATGTGTGGGTGGATGCAGAACATATGATGCAAATTCACTCCACTTGCCTGTGACATGTGCTGATGCTCCCAAGTCTAGTATCCAATTCGAACAAGAGGTTTTATTTGAAACACCTTTGCCAATTTGAGCAAGATTAACACGATTGCCTAGGATTGTTGTTTTTCCACTTTGTTTTGAAATTTCTGCACTCCTCTTCGACTGTCTCAATTTCTCTATCTCCTCTGCTGAGATTTTAAGCACCTCGCTTGGTCCCTTTGATGTCCATATTAGTTTGTCCTTGATTTTGCCTTGAACAATTCAGCCAATTTGTCGAGCAATTGCTCAATATCTTGATTCTCACCCATTCTTCAAGATACACACCACCTCTGTGCAGAACAGATACTTTCTCTTCCTTCCTTAGCCCAAACAGCCAACCACGACACTACAGTTCTTCCCTCACAAATCAGCCAGATCCAGCACCAGTACTAGCTCCCTGTCACAAACTGTAACAACCTCGCAGTCTCCTACTAGCAGTTCTGCTTTGGTCTCTTGCCTTCTTTCAGCAACTAGCAGAACTTTCAGTCGCAATCATCACACACGCTCTACCAGCTCCTTCTTCTTTCCGCTCCAGGACAGCAGCAGCAACCCACGAACCAATTCTTCTCTGCTTCTGGCTGCAGTACTCACTGCACCAGCACCACAACCTTCAGCCGATAGCACCCGACCTAACCCAGCTGTATCCATTCACCACCAGGGCCCAGCGCCACAGACCTGCTGGTCGCTGTACCCGGGCGCGCCGGCCGACACCTCTGCAACTCCACAACACCTCCGCCTGGGCAGTCACTCCTCCAATCAGGACTGCTTCCACCTGGGCCTGCTGCCCCTTCCTGCACTGATCTCCTTGGATGTCTGGAGCTCGGCTTCAACACTGCCAATTCACCGTCGGCCACCTCCGAGAGCCACAGCCGCAGCTCACCTGTGCGTCTCCTCCTCCTGGACCTTGCTGCCCCTCAGCTTAGGGCCTGCCCAGCTCCACCGCGAGCATCCAACTCACCGCTGGCGAGGGCCGAGCAATGTAGCCTCCAGCTATGATACCATGTTGATTGGGAACAAATATTTAGATATGTAACATAATTTATTGATTTAACAACGTAAAAAAATGATGGGTGCAGAATAACTTATTCTGCACCCTAGGTGTCAAATAGGTATATATAGGTCTGCTATTCTGGAACCAGTTATAGAATAGTTATTCTGGAACCACTTCTGAACTTCTCTCGCAAAGTTGATGGACTTCATTTAATGTTAATGTGAACTTCCTGAAGGAACACACTGATTCTCCACCTTCACGGGAAAATTTTCTAGTGCGATTTTTGATCTGCTTAT
This sequence comes from Puccinellia tenuiflora, assembly GCA_012064385.1. NCBI lineage: Eukaryota > Viridiplantae > Streptophyta > Magnoliopsida > Poales > Poaceae > Puccinellia > Puccinellia tenuiflora. The sequence continues at coordinate 724,028 of QRDG01000298.1, read as the reverse complement.
CGGAATGATGCATGTGATATACCGTTGGATAGATATGGAAATTACGAAACTTTTTCATTTTCACAGGTTTTCGAAATTAGTTACGGTTTTTAAATAATTTCAAATATACTAACAGTATTTTCGCGACCATACCTTATTGGGGTCGCCATTTTCAAAGCGTTTATCGGATTGATGCAAATGATACGCCATTGGAAAGCTATGAAAAAGCCGCAACTTTTTTATCTCACGCATTTTTTTCGAAATTCCTTACGGTTTAAGAGCAGTTTTAAATAAACATAATTCTGTTGTTTTAGAATTCTCGTTTTTTCTGAACTTCCCACTTCACAACACTGAACTTCTTTCTAACACGTATGTGAACTTCTTCACGGAGCACCAGATGCACGTGTTACGTCATGTTTTTGACTTGTTTGATTTTTTTTTGCCTGTTTGATTTACGTCATGTGAGCTTTCTATAGCATCTTTTAATATGAGAAGATAAGGAAGTTATCACCAAGAGGAGCAGGCTGACTTGGGTCTCAATTACGTTGCATGCTGAGATCCTACATCTGAGCCACCACGTATCTATGAACTTTCGCAGCCAGCAGCATCATACATGAACCCCTGGACGTTTCTCACATCAATGGAAGGAAGAAATATCACATCTTGAGCTGTTTACGTATAGAAAGTTACAACTGAACCAAAGCTATGAAGGTAGTGCATATCTAAGTAAGGTAGTGTAAATTGACCTTTATCAGCACGAGAAATACAACCTATGCTCGAGCTTGTCTAACTGAACTTCCCCTCATAGACGAGTTGAAGTTGTACCAGATAAAAGAGTGAACTTCAGAGCAACACGGTATATTTATTTATTTTTATTGCAGTTGCTAACTGCCATGTATTTATCTATACTAAACTCCGCATAGGGAGGAAATGAACTTTTGGACAAGAAAAGACTGAACTACCTGTCCCATGAAACAAACAGGAGGACCAAACTACATGAGACAAAACCATGGATGATTCATCCACAAGAAACCATGTATTTTTAGATTACCATGTATGATTCATTCTATACAAACAGAACTTAATAAGTCGACTTCATATTGTTTACGTTTTCTAAGTAAATAGGCACACTGAATTTCCACACAAAATAAATCCAAACTTTTGAGAGAAGGTGAACTTCGACACCAAAATGGTGTGAACTTGCAGGTAAAAATAAATGAAACAGATAACTCCCCAGAAAAGAAGAGCTGAGCTTCACACATTAGATCAAATGAACTTCTCGTCTAGAATATATACATCAGCAATATTCTACACATTCCCTACATTCTAATTTCTTCTGAAACTAAAAGTGAACGCCCTGATACAAATAGTGAATTTCCCGTTCAAACAAAATGAACTCTCTAACAACTGAGACATATTTATTGGATAGAAAAGCGTGAACTCCTGTTAATTTACACAATGAACTGCTAATTTTCATGAAGCATAATGTAATCAAAAGAAATTATATAGGATATGCAGCGACGAAGTTCATTGCCGTTCAGCTCTCGCCTTCGAGCAGAACGGTAACGAAGTTCACATGGATGATAACAGTTTCATCTGCTCTTCCTCGACTAGAACCTTGCAACTGGCATCCACGACGAATGGAGGAGTAGCGCGCGCAGCACCCGTCCCGAACAGAGGAACAGAGGAGAGGTCGGCAGCACTCCCTCGTTGGAGACTTGGGGTCGGCGGGCGCTCGCACGGTGGTGGTCCGAAGTAGGCGCCAGCGGGAGGTGGGAGGCAGTTGCCGGCACCCTGTGGTGGCCGGGAGGCGGCGCGGTCGGGAGGTGGGAGGCTACGGCTCACCCGGTGGTGGCTGCAGGAAGCACGGGCAATAGGTGGAAGGGAGGCGGCGGCGCATCCCGCGGTGGCCGGGAGGCTACGCGGGAGGGAGGTGTGGGTGCGGAGCATGGAGGACGGCGGCCATCGATCTCGCGACGGAGGGCAGACGGAGGTGAGGTGGGTCGAGGCGGGGGCAGCCGGAGGTGCGGTGGGTAGGGATGGGGGAGGGGGTGGGGCGCCGGAGATGCGGTGTAGGACGGCGGCGCCCTGGTGGAGGAGCGGGGGCCGCTCGCCGGGGATGGAGTAGGCGGGGCAGTGAGGAAGAAGGTAGGGTGGGATTGGGGATTTTCTGCGGGGTGGCATGTTGGTGTTACGGTGTTGGGTTTTTAGTTGTTAGGTTGTAGAATAGCTATTCTAGAACCTCTTAAGGGGGGTTGCAGAATAGTCCTGCTCTATATATATATATATATATATATATACTCACAGGGGTACATACTCCCATCCCTTAATGGGTTTGTTATATCCACTAGCTAGCAAACTGTTTATAGAAAAAAAGTGATCCGATGCATGCAAGGACTTCCTCTTACGGTTAGTATGCATGCACATGCTTTGATCCTACAATTTAGGGATCAGAAAAAAAATAGAGTATCTTCTGTGCATGCAGCCGGCTCACGCGCAAATAGGTGATCCTAAAATCAAGGAGGGTGCATACAGGATTGAATTTTGGAACCTATCTCATACGTACGCCTCCACTTCTCCTTTAAAACGGTACAGGTAGTACTTTCAATAGGAGTATGTACGGCACCATTTTTTAAAGACCTCTATACTGTTTTTTGAAGTGAGTATGTACTATTTTTTTAAGGAGTATATACTGATTTTTCTAAAGGAGTATATACTAGATTTTTGAGAAGTATATACTGATTTTTCTGAAGGAGTATACACATGCATGAGACAAACACTAAATTATTTTTCATGCTGTAACGAAGGGTGGTACACAGGTATGGAGCATGTAATATAATTGTACATATATTCTGAAATAGTATATACTGCTTTGGAATCAAAGAAGTATATACATTTTTCAACAGAGTATATACCTTTTTTTATAGAAGTATATACCTTTTATTCCCAATAAAGTATGTTCTTCTAAAATAGGAGTATATGTCCGTCACAACAGAGTATATTCCAGGGAGAAAACATAAGAGTATATTCATCAGAAAAATATGAGTACTATACTCATCCAACCATAAGGGTGCACTGATATAAAAAAAAGAGAGGTATATACACATTTCAAGTTGGAGTATACATGGTTATCATCCAAAGATGCCTTGATCGATTGCAAGGATAAAAGGTAGTTGCTAACTATTTTTGCTATACCTACTAGCTAGCCAGCTTTGCAATGCATACAATACACATGGTTCTATTCAGAATATCAATCCAGCAAGCTAGCTAGTTATATACTGATATTCGTAAGGCGTATATACTGATTCTTTCAAAGGGTATATGGTATATAACACATTTTTTCAAGAGGTATATACTGATTTTCCAAGGGTATATAGTAGTTTGAAACGAGTATATACTGCAAAAAAATTCAGGGAGTACATACTACATTGTTTTGAAGGACAACATGATTTATACTAATGCATGCATTGCAAGTTTACAACCAGGCTGTAGGCATGAAATTCCTGGACGTGCATGTGGATGCATCGGACGAGCATGCACCGTCTCGTCTCGTCTCGTCTCTGTCACCGTCGTCGTCAAGCCGCCGGTGGCCACATGTTGTCGTCGTTGAGCGAAGCCATTAACGTCCGTGTCTTCTCCGTCGCCGTCACCGTCGATGCATCGTCTCCTTCTCCCAGTTGTCACGCATCTTGCTGGAGCACATCTTGCCGGAGCACATCTTGAGTTGACGTCTGCCGAGCAGCCGGCCGCGTCGAGCCACCGCCCGCCACACATGACGTTGTCGATCAGCTCCGCCCGTGCGCTGTGTTAGGACGCCGTCGATCTTGATCGTCATTGCAAATATAGATTATACTACCACATAACATTACTGCCGGTTAGAATTGATTAAAACGATGAATAGGGAACTCAAGTATTGAACGTTGATGCATGCCTGGGCTCAACTATTAGATCGGAAAGATCTGCCGTTTCTGTCGTTGTCGTTCTCGCCGCGCCACCCCCGGATCAGACGAAGGGAGCTAGCCGTATCTTGCCGTTGTGGCCGCCTGCTGGATACACAAACGTGGACGAGTTTAAGATCGTACCCATTATTGCCAAAAAGAAAACGAATCTAGCATCATGCAACTAGGGTGCAGCGTACTCAACTTTATTCTGCATGTTCAAGAGGTATTCTGATCTACTGCATGTTCAACGTGAGTTACAAACCAATTGTCTAAAAAAAATCTAGCTACATACCCTAACCATAGATAAATAGATTCATACCACGTGAGCTTCGTATGCATCCGTATAAAAGAGAAAAAGCTTCATACCACGTGACTGCATCATATACTACTACCTGGGTAAGGGGAGTAGGCGGTGGTGATTGCTGGTCCATCTGGTTCTCGTCGACGGGAGTGTCCGGATGACCGCCGGCAGCCTGCTGAGTAGAAACGTCGACGAGTCACCGATCATACCCATCCTTGGTGAAAATAGGAAGCTAGCATCATCCTCGCTGGTATGCAGCATGGAACGTACCTGAGTAACGGGAGTAGCCGGAGGTGATCGTCCCTGACCCATCTCAGACTCGCCGATGGGCGTTGATGGACGACTGCCGGCAGCCCGGCGACATGGCACGTTTCCGACCTTGACACCCATGGTGATGGAGGGAGAGAGGAGAGGTGTAGTCGCCGGCGGCCGCGGCAGTAGATCAGATCGAAACGGAGGCGAGTAGATGCGATCGCGAGCTGGTACGCGCAAGCTTTGGAAAGTCACGACTCGGTCCTAAAAAAACGGATGTTGTTATTCAACGGGGTTTCATATCGCATGGGGTTAATTATCTCTAGCAAAAAAAACCAAACCTAATCTAAACGGGTCTAGGCTGGTCAATCCGGTAGGGAGTGGTACCGTGTGAATTGTAGTGGGAGTATGTACTCCTAGGGGTATGAAATCATTTTCCTATATATATATATATATAGTTCTGCTATTCTGGAACCAGTTCTAGAATAGCTATTCTGGAACCACTTCTGAACTTCCCTCGCAAAGTTAATGAACTTCATTCAATGCTAATGTGAACTTCCTGACGGAACACACTGATTCTCCACCTTTACGGAAAAAATTTCTAGTGCCATTTTTATCCGCTTATCGGAATGATGCATGTGATATACCGTTGGATGGCTATGGAAATTACGAAACTTTTTCATTTTCACGGGTTTTCGAATTAGTTACGGTTTTTAAAGAATTTCAAACATACTAACACTATTTTCGAGACCATACCGTATTTTGATCGCCATTTTCAAACCATTTATCGGATTGGTGCAAATGATACGCCGTTGGAAAGCTATGAAAAAGCCGCAACTTTGTTATCTCACGCATTTTTTCGAAATTCCTTACGGTTTAAGAGCAGTTTTAAATATACATAATTCTGGTGTTTTAGAATTGTCGTTTTTTCTGAACTTCCCACCTCACAACACTGAACTTCTTCCGAACACATAAGTGAACTTCTTCATGGAGCACCAGATGCATGTGTTACGCCATTTTTTTGACTTGTATGATTTTTGCTGGTGAACTTTTGCGGTTTTATTAAGTGAACACATAAGTAAACTTCTTGACGGACCATATTTTTGCTGGTGAACTTTTGTGGTTTTCTTAAGCGAACTTCTGTTTTCTGTATAGTGAACTTCTCATATTTCTTTTAACCTTTCAAATATGAACATGTACATGAAAAAGCTATGTGAACTTCATAAGGAGGAAAACTGAACTTTCATACATAAACGGTGTGAACTTCTCAAAAAAATTGTCCTACCCATTCACAAAAACAGAACACGCATCTTCCCAAACTAGAGGGACATGCACGGCCAATGGAGGTTCCCGGCCTGCAGAAGTTGACTTCACATGGCAGCTGAGCACACTTTCGTAGGCAGCGACAGAGGTAAGAGAAGGGGAAGTCACAAGAGCAAGCAGCTGCACCAGGAGGGAGGGAGACCTCGACCTTAGACCCCATCTCACCGGCATCGGCGCGGTAGGAACTGCAGGATGGGGATCCCTCACTGGTGGCGCAGATGGGCTCCTGGCCTAGCACGCCACAGCGTGGACTCCGACGGTAGGGCCTGAGAGCCTTCGTGGTATGCCGTCCGAATTCGTGGCAGGGGTGAGATGCAGGGGGCAGGACGCGATGGAGCTCAAAAGAGGTGGCACTGGATCTAGGTGACCTCGGTGGAGGCCGGCAGGAAGCGGCCTGCGCGCATGCGGTTGCGGTCCGGTGCGGCGGCCTCGCCATTGGAGGAGCGTGAGGCGGCGGCCGGGCTAGTGGAGGCGCGCGGCGGAGGCGTTCCGACCGGAGGAGGCGCGAGGTGGAGACGGCCTGACCAGAGGAGGCGCGTGGGGGGAGGTGGCCCGGCCGGAGGAGACGCGCAGGGAGGCGTGGGTGGTTGGGGAAGAAGATGATGCCTTTTTTTCCGGTTCGGGAGAGGTAGGTCCGGGTCGGGTTAAGAAAGTGATTAGGAAGGGTTCTAGAATAGCTATTCTAGAACCTCTTAAGGGGGTTGCAGAATAGTCCTGCTCTATATATATATATATATATATATATATATATATATATATATATATATATATATATATATATATATATATATATACGCGCTATTTGACTCCGAGGGAGTAGAATAGTTATTCTACACCCACCCTCTATCTTTACAACCGTATATGATTTTTACATCACGTAAATTTTGTCTTATGTATTAACTCAAGGAGAACATAAGAAAAAATATAAATGACAAAAAAAATATTTAAGTGCCGTTGCAAAAATACGATAAAAATACACATATTTATGTTGTTTTTATGACTTTTATATCATTTTAGCTCATATTTTTCATTTTTTTATGTCGTTTTTTTATTATGGGTCAACATGACGTAAATATTTACATATGTAACATAATTTATTGATTTAACAACGTAAAAAAATGGTGGGTGCAAAATAACTTATTCTGCACCCTGGGTTGTAACAATATATATATATATATATATATATATATATATATAGGACATATTCATACTACACCCGGGTGTAGCTACACCCACACGCGTTTCTCACGATTTAGGAGATATCTATCATACCGGAGAGTATGTACATGTAGTATAAAGTATGTATGATTATTTAGAAAATATAGATACTACTTTATAGGTAGTATGTATAATTTTTGGACATACTCCTTTTTTACGTACAAATATGACAGTATATTTAATATAATGCAAACTACATAACCACTTTCAATTTTTTTCACGTAAATTGGTATGAAGTATCTTAGATATAGTATATAAACATACTCAAACAGATAAAATATCACATATACTTCCGTATGGTGCTATTTAGATATGGGTGTAGCTACACCCGGGAGTAGGAAGCATTTTCCATATATATATATATATATATATATATATATATATATATATATATATATATATATATATATCTCAGCTATTCTACAACCAGTTGTAGAATAACTATTCTACAACACTTTTGAACTTCACGCGTCACAACTGTGAACTCCACATGCTGTAAATGTGAACTTCCTGACGGAACACACTGATTCTCCACATTCGCCGGAAAATTTTCTAGTGCGATTTTTGATCCGCTTATCGGAATGATGCATATGATATACCGTTGGATAGCTATCGAAATTACGAAACTTTTTCATGTTCACAGGTTTTCGAAATTAGTTACGGTTTTTTAAAGAATTTCATATATACGAACATTTTTTTCGCGACTGTATAGTATTTTGGTCGCCATTTGCAAACCGTTAATCGGATTGACGCAAATGATACGCCGTTGGAAAGCTATGAAAAATCCGCAACTTTGTTATCTCACGCATTTTTTCGAAATTCCTTACGGTTTAAGAGCAATTTTAAATTTACATAATAATGTTGTTCTGGAATTCTCGTTTTCTCTGGACTTCCAAAGAATTCGAAGTGAACTTCACCCGTCACATAAGTGAACTTCACAGAATTTTAGCAAATGAACATCTCGGCTGACCATAATTTTCCTGAACTTCGCTCGTCACATAAGTGAACTTCATAGAATTTTAGACGGAACACACTGATTCTCCACATTCGCCGGAAAATTTTCTAGTGCGATTTTTTATCCGCTTATCGGAATGATGCATATGATATACCGTTGGATAGCTATCGAAATTACGAAACTTTTTCATAATTCTGTTGTTTTAGAATTCTCGTATTTTATGAACTTCCCACTTCACAACACTGAACTTCTTCCGAACACATAAGTGAACTTCTTCACGGAGCACCAGAACTTCACGAATAAACTTCTCGTGTGACACAATTTTTTCTGAACTTCGTCCGTCATGCAAGTGAAC